>CAXIIO010001492.1:0-188776 GCA_964028335.1 Altica lythri | reverse complement strand
ACCTACCGTGCGAAGTGCGGAAATTTATTGAGTTCTGTTTGTTTATTTTCCGTATTACTTTAATTGCGTAAGACACCTTATGGTTACCTCTTTTTTTTTAAATCTTACATCATATTCAAGTAAGCACATAAATTATTTTTTTGGATAATTTGTTTAATTAGAATTAGTTTTGTCAATTTGCTAAATAGATTTTACCCTCTTCATGCTTCACATGATCGATGGTGTTATGTTGTAAACCTCTGTCATATAGTTTGTTTAAATAGAAAGGAACATAAGTGGAAGGTTAGTTTTTTTTTTTATTTTCATCCCTGCCTTTTTACTGAGTTTAGGCATGGAAAACTTACATTGATAGGCCAGTGTGGAAAAATTCAGTTGGCGCCCATAAATATTTACGGTCTACTTTTATCCGGATTATTAAAAAAGGTATCCACCCCTTCTTCGATTTTGAGCTTAGTCGATGGCCTAAGGTTGTCACCGGAGCAACTGAAACTTATGTAACCGAGTAGACCTGACTTGGAATATATTTTGCAGGTTTGTTATTGTTATTTTTTTTAGAATTTTCGAGGCAAAATATAATATACGGTTATTTCGTAATACTTAAAATTGTAGGTTACAATCTGGTGGATAAAAGTTTCTCCCCCACCTCTTTTACGGTGTGGGGGGAAGAAATTTTTATACAATACTCTATACATCACGCGAACGACGTCGCGGGTACATCGATATAGAACCCAAAAATGTGGTTATTTTTTTTGTACGTCTGTCTGTCTATCCATATGTTTGTACGCGCATCACAAGAAAACTACTGATCCGATTCGAATGCGGTTTTCACAGATGTATTTGTCTTCTTTTAACTTAACATCTGGTTTATAAAAATTTCTTCTCCCACCCCTTTAACAGAGTGAGGGGAGAAATTTTTAAACAACAACTAACACCCTACACGAACGAAGTCGTGGGTACACCTAGTCTTAAATAATTTATTATAAAAAGCAATAGTCAAAGACCACTTTTAATACAATCTGAAGTTGAATTCTAATTTGACAGAATTGACATTGTGGTTTGTTTACGTATCGAAAAATTGTTAAAAAATCCAATTTAGTGTCTAAAAATTACTTAAAATCATTAAAAAAAGTGTAAAAGTGCTTAAAAAATGAATAAAAACAATGTAGAAATAACAAATAAGTGTTTAATTTTGTTAAAAGGAACGTACTTTTATTGACATATTGACATTGAAATTTTCTAATAAAAATAATTTGTGCGCCAGCTATAAGACAATGATAGCACTTGTAATAATCGATAAAGTAGAATTAGCAGAATGACTTAACCTTAAAATAAAAGCAATGAACTCTATACTATGGAGGGTACCACCCTCCATACTCTATACTATGTAGTATAACGTCGGCTTAAGTCGCAAAGTGCGTAATTCCATTTATGAAAATTTTTCAGGAAACAAGAAAAACTGACCACGTTTTTATTATTTAGTAAATTTGGACTTTTTTTTTTGATGATGATTCTATTTTGTATTTGAAAAAAATATTCAATGCTTAAAATTACTGATTTTTCAGAATAATCCCTTTTTTTATTTAAAAAAAGGAGATACGTAGATATCGTCCTCATTTTTTTAATTTAAATTTGAAGATACGCAGTTTGCTTAGTAAAAAAAACATTCTACTATTTATTTGTAAGTAATTTTTATTTATGTAAAAACCATTTTTTTGTGTCAGTACTTTTTATTTTATGTAGGTAGTCAGTAGAAAAACTGCTAATTTTTTGTAACTAAAGAACTTAAAGCTAAAAAACAAAAAAAAAACAGAAAAGTAGAGTTAAACTATTCGTGAGGTAAATTATCGTAAAAGGTATGATAATCGGCCTCCATACTTAATTTTAATTGTTGCAGATGTCGATATTTTTCAGCCTTTATTTTTAGCCGATTTTTGTGTAATTGTGGTAAAGTGCTTACACTTGTTGCTTTAATATTGTCCAAATTTATTCGAATAGGTAGAGTTTCCCAAAGTACATCTGAATGATGAAGTTTAAAAGACACGCCTGTATTTTCGTATTTCAAAGCTTTTATATCATTTACCACAGGGGCGCCACTCAGTTTTCCAGGCCTGATTGATTTGAAATACGTAAGTTCACCAAACTTCAAAAAAAAACTTGTGAGTAACATACTCAACCTTGTATGGTTTCTGTTGACAAGCTGTTTTACAAATATAAACATAGTCAGCTGGGATATTGATTTTTTTATTACGTATCTGCCTCTCAATTACAGAGTGGACACTGTCCACCTCTATTTGCGTATGTCCCTTCTGTAAATATTTTTGAATAATTGTTACATGTTTATCCATCGCAAAGTTAAACAAAGCGTTTGACAGTGTGACATTTCGGTTTTGGTAACCACAACCATCACTCCATAAAATAATGTTAGTGTCTTTGCGATCTTCTGGAGGTAAATAAGTTTTGATATGCTCTTCTAAAAAATGTATAATAAGGCTTGTAAATTCATTACTGGTTAAACCCCCCTCAGATTCATTCCACAGATAGCAGTAACCCTGCTGCCGTTTGATGTCATATACAGTAAAATTGTGAACAATCAGTTTCGTTTTGTAATATAGAGAAGAGACTGTTGATTTTGGACACAGCAAGACTGACTGAAGGTCCATGGTAAATACTTCATTTGGTGACTCCTTATCTTTACTTTTTTCAGCACGTGCTTCATTTTTCAGGTTAATGTGTTCCTCATACTTTTCTTCGGGTAAATTCCCTGTCTGAAAAGCAACACAGATGTCGGTCTATAAAGTGACAGATTGTTCATGTCAAATTCTTTGTGAAATATTGCAATTGAAACAGGTGTTTCGAGATGATTTTTGCAAAAGTCTTCTTTATAGAGCCGATAAAGTTTTGTTTTAGAATTCCAAATAGGTTCCAGATACAATTTAGAAGTAGAAGCCCTACAGTAATGTGATTCAGACTTTGGCAGGGAATCGAAAAAATCCCGCAGTTTTTGAACTCGTGCTGTAATAATTGCAGGCCTTGGATCTTTGTCAATGTTGTTTTGATTTTCAACATTTTTCTTCGCCCAATTTTTTATCACCCATTCTTTTACCCCAAGAGTATTAAGAAACATCTTTTTACACACTCTTTTCCGAGTTGAACCCAAATAAAACTCGTTAGAAAGATCTCGTCTGGAAACATCATTATTTTCTCTTTTTCTTTTTGTTGGACGCACCATTATATGGTTTCTTATAAACATTTTTTTTTCGGGCCAGGTAGTTAGCCAAAATGTTTTAAAAATATTTTTCCTTTCATTATCAGTTATCTCCCTACATTTTAAAGCAGATCTTTCATTCTCACTTAGTTTACAAAAACAAGCCTCCTTTATAGTTCTGGGTTCTTTTACTAAGTTATACTTCCACTTGCCATTATTTTTCTTTTTTCCCATATAAGATTTGCCCTTTTCTCTATTGAAGCGATTTGTGTTTTTTTTCCAGTTGTTCTTATTCACTTTATACTTTGAAGATCGCCGACGTTTTGGGCTATCATCTTGTGGTTTATTTTCTTCTAACATGTGGTTTTCATCTGGATATTTCTCAGGACTTACAGGAGCTGATGTATCGTGAAACGAATCGGCTGATGTATCAGAACCGTCTTCCATCATAGGATCAAAATCTTGGTCGTTCTCCACGTCGTTAGTTATCTTTTCTTCTGTAAATTCATTTTCTATGTTTTTATTTGCAGTTGCCTCTAAAGATTCATTGGGTTGAACTGGTTCGATTTGCTGATTTTCATTAAAATCTTCAAGTGGTGAATTATAATATGTGAGCAATTCATTGGGCACACTTTCCATCACTTCTATTATGTTTATTTTGATATTTCTCTCAATAGTAGTGTAGTTCTCTGGACAATCATCATTTTTTGGGGCCTCGATTTGCTCATTATTTTGCAGAAAGACCACGTCTGCCTCCTCTATTGCTTTACAATAGTCAAAGTCATTCTGATTCAAATTTGAAGTTTCGCTTGTACTACTTGAAAATGTTCTTTGAATCCCTTTATTTTTCTCCATTTCCTCAAAAATCTTGTCTATTCTTCGTCTTTTTATTTTCTACAAAATAGAAAAGCAGTTTTAGAAAAATGAGTAATTCCAAAATGTATAAATAAAATGTATAGCTCTTAATCAATGGAAAACTGCGTAACTCCCTAGCTACTTATTTTTGACTATTTTTGATTTTACGTATTTAGCTAAATAAATCTAAGTATTTGGAATGACGAAAAAAACATTTACTTACCGGAAATTCACCGTATAGTTATGAAAAACTCCGTTTAACTTCACTTACAATGAACAATAACACTAGATGACCTGCCTTGTTTACAAGTTTAATGCACAATAATGGCTAATGACGGACTTACGCAATTTGCCGAAATAATTTGGGGGGTAAGGAGTTACGTGTTTTTCCTTTTATTAAAAATAAGAGAAATCTGTAAATTTTTATGAGTAGAATTTGTTTCAAACTGTAAAATGCAAAGTTGTTCACTAGGTGTCGCTAAAAACCAGTTTGGGCGAAAAGTGGAATTACGCACTTTGCGACTTAAAGAGTTCATTGAATAAAAGTGAAAAGTGTTTTTAGGTTATACTGGTGGTGCTCATTATGAAGTTGGCTGTTTTTTTGGCAAAAATTGATCGTGTGTAAGTGTTTGTTTTTTATGAAACTGTTTATTAAGATGTGTTTATGGATTTTGTTTAAAAATTTTGATTAAAAAATCAGTATTTTTATGTGAAATTTGTATTTTTGTTAAAGGGTGGTTAACTGTATTGGATTTTCTTGTTTTTTGAAGTCAACTTTGTTTTGTTAATAAATTTTTTTATAAAAATTCGTTGAATATTGTGTATTTCTTGATTTTATGTAAAAATTTCCTCATCAAAATTAGTTTTTGTTTGGGAAATTAGCATTTTTGTGGATGTGTAGATTTTCTTGTTGTATGGGGTAAGTTTTGTTTTTTCATTAAAATTTCTTGTATAAAATCGTTTATTAAGACTCTTTTTTTGGTTTTCTACAAAAATCCAGGGTTAAAATCAATTTTTTTGAGTGAAAATTACATTTTTGTATGTGAGGTTAGAAAATTTCGATTTTTGTAGTTTTTGGGGTAATTTGCTAGTTTATTTTATTAATTTTTTATGAAATAATCTTTTATAAAGGAATTTTCTTCGTTTTTCTACAAATAATATCAAATTTTAATAAAAAACTATTAAAATTAATCAAAAATGCATTTTTTTGAAAAATATACGAGGATGGTCGAAATATTTACAGATTTCAAAATTTATTGTAAAAAACTATAATCTAGTTATCGACAATTACAGATTGCTTATTTTTGATAAAAATGTTGATTTTTTGATAAAAATATTATCAAAATTAGTCAAAAATGCAATTTGTTTTGAAAAATATACGAGGATTGTCAAAATATTTGCAGATTTCACAACTTTATTTTGTATTTCCCTCGTATTTTGTGTTTAAGGTTATCGCCATCTAGCAAGTCCGCAAAAATGTCATTTTCTTCTCCTTTTTTCTTAAAAAAAATATTGAAAAATTTACATTAAAAATAAATAAATAAATAATGTTTATTTGTATGTTTTTATTTAAAAATAACAAAGGATGTTATAAATATAAACAGATTTTTATTTCGTTGACATTTCTAGAATCTAAACAAAAAAAGAAGAAAAATCGAACCGATTTTTTTTGACGTTTATCCGATTATTGAAATCTGCATATATTTCACGCATCCTTATATATTTTTCAAAAAGAAATGCATTTTTGACTAATTTTAATACTTTTTTATCAAAATTTGATAATATTTTAACCAAAAAATCAAAATTTTTATTAAAAATAATCAAATCTGTAATTGTCGGTAACTAGATTATAGTTTTTTACAATAAATTTTGAAATCTGCAAATATTTCGACCATCCTCGTATATTTTTCAAAAAAAAAATGCATTTTTGACTAATTTAAATACTTTTTTATCAAAATTTGATAATATTTTTATCAAAAAACTAAAATTTTTATTAAAAATAAGCAAATCTGTAATTGTCGGTAACTAGATTATAGTTTTTTACAATAAATTTTGAAATCTGCAAATATTTCGACCATCCTCGTATATTTTTCAAAAAAAAAAATGCATTTTTGACTAATTTTAATACTTTTTTATCAAAATTTGATAATATTTTTCCAATATATTTTAGCTGAAGAAAATTCTATAATGGATGTTACCAAAGTAAAAACAGAAGCTGGAATTAAAATGGAAGAAATTGACATTTTTAATGAATTTGGTAAGATCAAATTTTATCTTTTTTAAACATTTTGTGTATGGAAAATGTATAAAAAATTGTTGAAAGTTACAAATTTAAAAAATAAACAGAATTGTTCATTTAATAAAACACAAAAAACGACGGGTTGCACTCCGGGAGTGCCAGCAGAAGTGAAAACTTGATTATTAACGTTGTGCATGTTTGATATTTTGGAATGGTTAGGGAATAATTTTGCACGAATTGCTTTATCAGTATAAAATTACTATCATTTATGTGGTAGAATACAATATTCATTTATATAAACAGTAAACATATTACAAATATTTAATATGTAAGTACATACATATGTATCTATATTAATAATTTCGTTAAGCAGTAAGATAGACTAGATCGAAACCTAAGCTTAATAATAAAATTATATTAATTAAAAATTAAAACTTATTAAATTTTCATCTAGTATATTTATAAAATACTCACTCATTTTCTTTCGCTATTTCTTCGTCACTTTTATCATTAATTTGTTTAATATCCATATTTTAAATACTTAAAGAAAACTAAACACAGACGTTTAAATTTTGAATTATTAGTTGTCACCTGTCACTATTTATAGGTGCACGTGGCATAGGGATATTCACACATCAATATATCGAATTTATTCGATGTTTTCCATACGATATGTCGGATTAATTCGATGTTTAGAGTTTTGACAAATATTTATTGTATCCTATATATCGATATTTTTATTCATAGTAACATCGAATATTCGCTTTTTTGTCGAATCTATTTAAAACCTATATAATTTTTTCACAACTTGATAATTTCATAATTTTATTTATAAATAAGTTTATTAAGACTAAGGCACTATAAACATAGGTATTATCGAAAGCCATGTTTTGACCAATGTCAACTACAAAACCAGAGATAATAATAGAACAGATGTGTTGATGCATAATATAAAGTTGGCAACAAGTTCCGACATCAGTGCACCATGTTTAAAACTATTCACTATACTTCTACACACTTTTTATGCTTAAAGTACATTAAAAAATTATATTAAAATAACACTACTAGTACTTACTAAGGCACTATACGGTTATAACTACTTTTCCGCTTTTCGCGCTACCAGCTGGTTTAGTTCCTATTTTCACCACTACAAAATATGATTGCACGTCTCTTTAATTTGTTTATTTCTCATCTTACGTTTTTTCGATCAGGGTCACGTGTCCTGACGCGAATTTAAGATTTTTTACCCATTACAGAAAAAATGCTCAACGCGGCTAAAGAAGTTTTCACTTCAAAAATAACGAAATATCAATTTAAAAAAAATATTTATATTTTTAATTTCAGGTGAGAATATAGGAGGAAATATAAAAGATAATTATATAATTGAAGAAGAAAAAATAGAAATTGTGGAGGAATTAAAACCCGAAATAAGTAAGCTCATATATAATTATATTTTATATCATTTTACCTCCAAATGATTTTTTTATTTTCCTTAAATTTGGTTTTTGGTTTTCAAAATATAAGAAATTGGAAAAAATTTTTTTGAAAAATATACGAGGATGGTTGAAATATTTGCAGATTTCAAAATTTATTATAAAAAACTGTAATCTAGTTACCGGCAGTTACAGATTTGCTTATTTTTAGTTGAAGAACAACCATACAAAAATAGAGAACCGAAATTGGAATGCCAAAACCCTCAACATTCTTTCAATACTAAAAGTGAAAATGAAATTTCAAATCAAACTAATCATGAGTTTAATCTCGAATTTGACATTAAAAAAGAAGAATTACACTCTGCAATAGATTTACCGAATTTTAAAATGGAATTTCAAGATTTTGATCAAGAATTAAATTCAGAGCGGAGCATCAATAGAGATTCCACAAAACAGGAACCAAATTGTAAAAATATTGGCGATAAATATAAATGTAAAATATGTTCGAAATGTTTCTCACAATCCTCGAATTTAAAAACTCATATTAAAACTCACACTGGTGAGAAACCTTTTGAATGTAAAATTTGTTCGAAATGTTTCACACAAACCAGTGATTTAAAAAAGCACAATAGAATTCACACTGGAGAAAAACCTTATAAATGTGAAATATGTTCGACATGTTTCACAGAATCCGGTAGTTTAAAAAGTCATATTAGAACTCACACTAGTGAGAAACCTTTTGGATGTAAAATATGTTCAAAATGTTTTACACAATCCGGTGATTTAAAAAGGCATATTAGAATTCACACTAACGAGAAACTTTTTAAATGTAGAATATGTTCAAAATGTTTTAGAGAATCCGATTCTTTAAAAAATCACATTAGAATTCACACTGGAGAAAAACCTTTTAAATGTGAAATATGTTCAAAATGTTTCACACAATCCTCTCATTTAAAAAAACATATTAGAACTCACACTAACGAAAAACCTTTTAAATGTAAAATATGTTCGAAATGTTTCACACAATCTTCTAATTTAAAAAGACATATTACCACTCACATTGATAAAAACGTAACATAATAGTGTTGTAAATAAACTTATAATTCAACTAAATAAAAGTTTTTTTTATATTCTCCAATTTTTCTCTTTTAGATCTAAATATATAGTCCATTTCACCGTTTTTGGCCGATGACAGAAATCATACTCGAAGTAAATTTAGAGTTACATCTCTCTCAGATACAGGCAAGTTAGAAATTTAAATGGGGACGTTTGTTTTTTAATACAACACTTACGTAACTGCATCTTGTTTCACCGGTAGATAAAAAGTATTCAATACGGAAGTCTTGCCTTATTTCACAATCCTAGTAACCGTCATGTACGGCTCGTTGTAGAAGGGTTGAATTTAATAATTATTAATGTCATATTTTTGTAGATGTCAAACCATACTGATAGTTTCAGAAACTTACGACCTTATTTAGACAAAAAAACCTCTCCGCCATTGGTAACTTGGATGACAGTTTAATCTTATTTCAGTGGTTTCTAATATCAAATCGGCCAAAAACGGTGAAATGGACTATAAATATGTATTTTTAATGTAAATTTATCAATATTTTGTTAAAATATGGCATTTTTTTGTATAAATGTCAAAATTTAGAATCTGTGTATAATTCTTCGTTTCTGATGGAATCGTTTTAGATTCAAACCTCATCGATCGACATTTACTAATTTTTGATGAAAATTTTGGTTTTTTGTTAAAAATATTATCAAATTTTAATAAAAAAGTATTATTATTAGTCAGAAATGCATTTTTTATTAAAAAATATTCAAGGATGATCGAAATAATTGCAGATTTCTATAATAGGATAACTCAAAAAAATCAATTCGATTCTTCTTCTTTTTAGAAAGTTTTTATATTTTCACCGTGTTCTTTGTCTCTGTCTCATTCCGTTTAATTTTGTAATCGAATTTAAACTTATTTCCCGACTACCTAGAGTTTTGACATTTTCAGGATAGCTAAGAACTGGATGACAATGCATGTTTCAAGTGTGTTTAGGCATATACATAGATTTCGAAATTTATACTGAATTGTTATTAAATTAAATATGTATACATATTTTTGGATAAGCGGGTGGTTGTGACAATTCTGTTGGGAATGTTGGGTTATCGTAATGGGATCGATCTCGCGAGAGAGAAGTTTTTTTCTTTTTTTTTTGTTCTTACATGTGAAAGTAGCAAAATAATTTATATGACCTAAAAATCAGTAAAAAAAACTTTCTACTATAAAAAGTCGTTTTTATAAATTGTGATTTTTCGGTTTAAAGTCAAGAAATTTCAACGAAATAAAAATCTGTTTATATTTATAACATCCTTTGTTATTTTTATATAAAAAAATATAAATAAGTATTGTTTATTTATTTTTAATGTAAATTTATTAATATTTTGTTAAAATACGACTATTTATAGTATAATTGTCAAAATTCAGAATCTGTGTATAATTCTTCTTTTTTGATGAAATCGTATTAGATTTAAGAAATGTCAATAACTGTAATCTTGTTATCAATATTTACTAATTTGTAAATTTTTGATGAAAATTTTGGTTTTTGTTAAAAATATTAACAAATTTTAATAATAAAGTATATTGGTCAAAAATGGAATTTTATTGAAAAATATACAAGGATGCTCAAAATAATTGCAGATTTCAATAATTGGATAACTGTCACAAGAATCAATTCGATTCTTCTTCTTTTTTTGTTTAGAGTCAACAAATGTCAACGAAATATAAATCTGTTTATATTTATAACAACCTTTATTATTTTTATATAAAAACCGAAAAATAAACATTGTTTATTTAATTTCAATGTAAATTTATCGATATTTTGTTAAAATACCGCTTTTTTATTGTATAAATATCAAAATTCAGTATCTGTATATAATTCTTCTTTTTTTCATATTAGATTCAACAAATCAAAATCGAGTTAGATGAATGAAATGTTAGTTAAAAAAATAAAAAACAAATTAGTTTATCTATTAAATAAATAAAATTACGTAAAACTATTCTATTTATAACTTTATAAACAAATTATTTTATATGATTTTAGAAATTCTTTTTAGGGATAACTACTTTTGAAAAGTTGGTGACCCTGATTGACATTTAATTGAAACTGACAGTATTAGATATCAAAATATTATAAGTAAAAAATTTTTTAATAAACTATTAATTACGTAAAAAAAATGGAAAATGAACAATCTTACGGTATAGAAATCGATGAAAAAGGAATAGAAATAAACGATTATTATTCCCAACATTCAGCAACACTAAATAACGAATAAAATATGAATAAAATAATTGTTTTTATCAGTGAAATGTACATTAAAGATCCTTTTTGTAATAAACAAACACCACTGGAACGAAATGCAAAAGCAAATACATAATTAAATTTTAAATAAATATAGGTAAACATAACCTCAAAATTTTGTATCGTAGAATATTATAATATATCGACATCCGTGTATTATTAAATACATAACACATCATGGCATAAAAATTCAAAATATCATTTAGCAGTAGAAGATATAATTCCATTAAATAAACAATTTAGAAAAATCGGTTTTTGTTTATATTCGATATTGAATTTTCTTAAAAATTGTCAATTTTTCTTGAAAATTGTCAACTTTCCTTTAAAATCGACCAATTTTTAGGAAAATTATCAAATTTTCTTGAAAATCGTCAAATTTTCTTGAAAGTCGTCAACTTTTCTTTAAAATTGTCAAATTTTAAAGAAAATCGTCAAAATTTCTTGAAAATCGTCAGAATTTCTTGAAAATTGCCAACTTTTCTTAAAAATCGTAAAATTTACTTGAAAATCGTAAAATTTTCTCAAAAGTCGTCAACTTTTCTTTAAAATTGTCAAACTTTAAAGAAAATCGTCAAATTGTCTTGAAAATCGTCAAATTTTCTTGAAAATCGTCAATTTTTCTTGAAAATTGTCAACTTTCCTTTAAGATCGACCAATTTTTTGAAAAATTATCAAATTTTCTTAAAAATCGTCAAATTTTCTTGAAAATCGTCAAATTTTCTTGTAAATCGTCAAATTTTATTAAAAATCGTCAACTTTTCTTTACAATCGTCAAACTGTCTTAAAAACTTTCAACTTTTCTTGAAAATCGTCAAATTCTCTTAAAAATCGTCAGAATTTCTTGAAAATTGTCAAATTTTCTTGAAAATTGTCAAATTTTCTTGAAAATTGTAAACTTTTCTTGAAAATCGTCAAATTTTCTAGAAAATCGTCAAATTTTCTTAAAAATCGTCAAAATTTCTTAAAAATCGTCAAATTTCTTGAACATCGTTAAATTTTCTTGAAAATCGTCAGAATTTCTTGAAAATTGTCAACTTTTCTTGAAAATGTTCAAATTTTCTTAAAAATCGTAAAATTTACTTGAAAATCGTAAAATTTTCTTGAAAGTCGTCAACTTTTCTTTAAAATTGTCAAATTTTAAAGACAATCGTCAAATTGTCTTGAAAATCGTCAAATTTTCTTGAAAATTGTCAAATTTTTTTTAAAATCGTCAAATTTTCTTGAAAATCGTCAATTTTTCTTAAAAATTGTCAACTTTTCTTAAAAATTGTCAATTTTTCTTAAAAACTTTCAACTTTTCTTGAAAATCGTCAAATTCTCTTAAAAATCGTCAGAATTTCTTGAAAATTGTCAAATTTTCTTGAAAATTGTAAACTTTTCTTGAAAATCGTCAAATTTTCTAGAAAATCGTCAAATTTTCTTAAAAATCGTCAAAATTTCTTAAAAATCGTCAAATTTCTTGAACATCGTTAAATTTTCTTGAAAATCGTCAGAATTTCTTGAAAATTGTCAACTTTTCTTGAAAATGTTCAAATTTTCTTAAAAATCGTAAAATTTACTTGAAAATCGTAAAATTTTCTTGAAAGTCGTCAACTTTTCTTTAAAATTGTCAAATTTTAAAGACAATCGTCAAATTGTCTTGAAAATCGTCAAATTTTCTTGAAAATTGTCAAATTTTTTTTAAAATCGTCAAATTTTCTTGAAAATCGTCAATTTTTCTTAAAAATTGTCAACTTTTCTTAAAAATTGTCAATTTTTCTTAAAAATTGTCAATTTTTCTTGAAAATTGTCAACTTTCCTTTAAAATCGACCAATTTTTTGAAAAATTATCAAATTTTCTTAAAAAATCCTCAAATTTTCTTGAAAATCGTTAAATTTTATTGAAAATCGTCAACTTTTCTTTAAAATCGTCAAATTTTCTTAAAAATTTTCAACTTTTCTTGAAAATCGTCAAATTCTCTTAAAAATCGTAAGAATTACTTGAAAATTGTCAAATTTTCTTGAAAATTGTAAACTTTTCTTGAAAATCGTCAAATTTTCTAGAAAACCGCCAAATTTTCTTGAAAATCGACAAATTTTTTTGAAAATCGTCAAATTTTCTTGAAAATCATCAAATTTTCTTGAAAATCGTCAAATTTTCTTGAAAATCGTCAAAATTTCGTGAAAATCGTCAAAATTTCTAAAAATCGTCAGAATTTCTTAAAAATTGTCAACTTTTCTTGAAAATGTTCAAATTTTCTTAAAAATCGTCAAATTTACTTGAAAATCGTCAACTTTTCTTGAAAATCGTCAACTTTTCTTGAAAATCGTCAACTTTTCTTGAAAATCGTCAACTTTTCTTGAAAATCGTCAACTTTTTTTCAAAATTGTCAAATTATCTTGAAAATCGTCAAATTTCAACTATCAAATATCAGAAATGTCATATTTCAACTGTCAAATGTGAGAAATGACAAATTTCAACTGTCAGAAACTTCAAATTTCACCTGTCAAATGTCAATTGTCATCGAGTATAAAAATGAAGATTCCAATGTTGTATGAGGTCCATTCTGGATCTACAAAATTTTCAAAAAAAAAAATCTTTTTCAATTTTTAATTTTTCAAAAATTTTCAATATTGAGCGAGTTATGGCGATTTTTCGAAAAAACACTCGATATCTCTCTTTCAACTGTCAAATGTCAGAAAATGACAATTTTTACACGTCAAATGTCAGAAAGTGTGAATTTTCAACTGTCAAATGTCAGAAATGTCACATTTTAATTGTCAAATGTCAGAAATGTAAAATGTCAAATGTCAGAAAATGTTAATTTTCAACTGTCAAATGTCACATTTTAATTGTCAAATTTCAACTGTCAAATGTCAAATTTCAACTGTCATTTCATTGTCATCGAGTGCAAATGAAGATTCCAATATTGTAAGAGGCCCATTCTGGATCTACAAAATTTTCAAAAAAAAAAATCAAAATCAATTGTGAATTTTTCAAAAATTTTCAAAATTGAGCGAGTAATGGCGATTTTTTGAAAAAAACACTCGATCTCTCTCTCTCTCTCTTTTAACTGTTAAAAATGACAAACTTCAACTGTCAAATGTCAAATTTCAAATTGTCTTGAAAATCGTCAACTTTTTTTGAAAATCGTCAATTTTTATTGAAAATCGTTAATTTTTCTTTAAAATCGTTAAAATTTCTTGAAAATCTTCAAATTTTCTTGAAAATTGTCAACTTTTCTTAAAAATCGTCAAATTTTCTTGAAAATTGTTAACTTTTTTTGAAAATCGTCAAATTTTCTTAAAAATTGTCAACTTTCTTTGAAAATTGTCAAATTTTCTTAAAAATCATCAAATTTTCTTAAAAATTGTCAACTTATTTTGAAAATCATCAAATTTTCTTAAGAACAGTCAATTTTTCTTTAAAATCGTTAAAATTTCATGAAAATCGTTAAATTTTCATGAAAATCGTCAAATTTTCTTGAAAATCGTTAAATTTTCTTTAAAATTGTCAACTTTTCTTTAAAATGGTCAAATTTTAAAGAAAATTGTCAAATTGTTTTAAAATCGTCAAATTGTTTTGAAAATCGTCAAATTTTCTTGAAAATCGTTAAATTTTCTTTAAAATTGTCAACTTTTCTTTAAAATGGTCAAATTTTAAAGAAAATTGTCAAATTGTTTTCAAATCGTCAAATTGTCTTGAAAATCGTCAACTTTTCTTTAAAATCGACCGATTTTCTGGAAAATCGTCAAATTTTCTTGAAAATCGTCAAATTTTGTTGAAAATTGTCAACTTTTCTTAAAAATCGTCAAATTTTCTTGAAAATTGTCAACTTTTTTTAAAAATCGTCAAATTTTCTTAAAAATTGTCAACTTTCTTTGAAAATCGTCAAATTTTCTTAAAAATCATCAAATTTTCTTAAAAATTGTCAACTTATTTTGAAAATCATCAAATTTTCTTAAAAACAGTCAATTTTTCTTTAAAATCGTTAAAATTTCATGAAAATCGTTAAATTTTCATGAAAATCGTCAAATATTCTTGAAAATCGTTAAATTTTCTTTAAAATAGTCAACTTTTCTTTAAAATGGTCATATTTTAAAGAAAATTGTCAAATTGTTTTAAAATCGTCAAATTTTCTAGAAAATCGTCAAATTTTCTTGAAAATCGTCAAAATTTCTTAAAAATTGTCAAATTTATTGAACATCGTTAAATTTTCTTGAAAATCGTCAGAATTTCTTGAAAATTGTCAACTTTTCTTGAAAATGTTCAAATTTTCTTAAAAATCGTAAAATTTACTTGAAAATCGTAAAATTTTCTTGAAAGTCGTCAACTTTTCTTTAAAATTGTCAAATTTTAAAGACAATCGTCAAATTTTCTTGAAAATCGTCAATTTTTCTTAAAAATTATCAAATTTTCTTAAAAAATCGTCAAATTTTCTTGAAAATCGTTAAATTTTATTGAAAATCGTCAACTTTTCTTTAAAATCGTCAAATTGTCTTAAAAATTTTCAACTTTTCTTGAAAATCGTCAAATTCTCTTAAAAATCGTCAAATTTTCTTGAAAATTGTAAACTTTTCTTGAAAATCATCAAATTTTCTAGAAAACCGCCAAATTTTCTTGAAAATCGACAAATTTTCTTGAAAATCGTCAAATTTTCTTGAAAATCGTCAAATTTTCTTGAAAATCGTCAAAATTTCTTGAAAATCGACAAATTTTCTTGAAAATCGTCAAATTTTCTTGAAAATCGTCAAATTTTCTTAAAAATCGTCAAAATTTCTTAAAAATCGTCAGAATTTCTTAAAAATTGTCAACTTTTCTTGAAAATGTTCAAATTTTCTTAAAAATCGTCAAATTTACTTGAAAATCGTAAAATTTTGTTGAAAATCGTCAACTTTTCTTGAAAATCGTCAACTTTTCTTGAAAATCGTCAACTTTTTTTCAAAATTGTCAAATTGTCTTGAAAATCTTCAAATTTCAACTATCAAATATCAGAAATGTCATATTTCAACTGTCAAATGTGAGAAATGACAAATTTCAACTGTCAGAAACTTCAAATTTCAACTGTCAAATGTCAATTGTCATCGAGTATAAAAATAAAGATTCCAATGTTGTATGAGGTCCATTCTGGATCTACAAAATTTTCAAAAAAAAAAATCTTTTTCAATTTTGAATTTTTCAAAAATTTTCAAAATTGAGCGAGTTATGGCGATTTTTCGAAAAAACACTCGATATCTCTCTTTCAACTGTCAAATGTCAGAAAATGACAATTTTTACACGTCAAATGTCAGAAAGTGTGAATTTTCAACTGTCAAATGTCAGAAATGTCACATTTTAATTGTCAAATGTCAGAAATGTAAAATGTCAAATGTCAGAAAATGTTAATTTTCAACTGTCAAATGTCACATTTTAATTGTCAAATTTCAACTGTCAAATGTCAAATTTCAACTGTCATTTCATTGTCATCGAGTGCAAATGAAGATTCCAATATTGTAAGAGGCCCATTCTGGATCTACAAAATTTTCAAAAAAAAAATCAAAATCAATTTTGAATTTTTCAAAAATTTTCAAAATTGAGCGAGTAATGGCGATTTTTTGAAAAAAACACTCGATCTCTCTCTCTCTCTTTTAACTGTTAAAAATGACAAACTTCAACTGTCAAATGTCAAATTTCAAATTGTCTTGAAAATCGTCAACTTTTTTTGAAAATCGTCAATTTTTGTTGAAAATCGTTAATTTTTCTTTAAAATCGTTAAAATTTCTTGAAAATCTTCAAATTTTCTTGAAAATTGTCAACTTTTCTTAAAAATCGTCAAATTTTCTTGAAAATTGTGAACTTTTTTTGAAAATCGTCAAATTTTCTTAAAAATTGTCAACTTTCTTTGAAAATCGTCAAATTTTCTTAAAAATCATCAAATTTTCTTGAAAATTGTCAACTTATTTTGAAAATCATCAAATTTTCTTAAAAACAGTCAATTTTTCTTTAAAATCGTTAAAATTTCATGAAAATCGTTAAATTTTCATAAAAATCGTCAAATTTTCTTGAAAATCGTTAAATTTTCTTTAAAATTGTCAACTTTTCTTTAAAATGGTCAAATTTTAAAGAAAATTGTCAAATTGTTTTAAAATCGTCAAATTGTCTTGAAAATCGTCAACTTTTCTTTAAAATCGACGAATTTTCTGGAAAATCGTCAAATTTTCTTGAAAATTGTCAACTTTTCTTGAAAATCATCAAACTTTCTTAGTCTTGAAAATCGTCAACTTTACTTGAAAATCGACAAATTTTCTAGAAAATCGTCAAATTTTCTTAAAAATCGTTAACTTTTCTTGAAAATCGTCAATTTTCTTTGAAAATTATCAAATTTTCTTGAAAATCATCAAATTTCAACTGTCATTTCATTGTCATCGAGTATACAAATGAAGATTCCAATGTTGTATAAGGCCCATTCAGGATCTACAAAATTTTCAAAAAAAAAAAAAATTTAAAATAATCTTTTTCAATTTTGAATCTTTCAAACATTCCCAAAATTGAGCGAGTTATGGCGATTTTTCAAAAAAAAACACTCGATCTCTCTCTCTCTCTTTCAACTGTCAAATTTCTACTGTCAACTATCCGAAATGTCCAATTTTAATTATAACTTTCAAAAATGACAGATGTCAATTTTTTACATAATACCGCTTTACTTTCGCATTTATATTGCGAAAGATGGTAATTGGAGATTGAGTGGAATGGAGTTTTTATGTAAATATATCGATTTAAATAAGGATGTAAAACACATCTACTCGTTATGGTAAAGGAATTGATTCGATTGAAGAAAAATTGTTTTTAAATCATTTGAATAAAAGAGATTTTATTGATATTTATGCTTTTGGTGTGTTTAGTTAATGATTTATTTACAATCTATATATATAAAAACTAGCTAGCCCGGCCACGCGTTGCTGTGACTAAGGTTTTTGTTATATTACATTGTAGTAATCTATTTAAGAGGAACAGTAGGAGTACATCAGTCATGGGGACCACCATGCTTGTTTACATGGATGCCATTTGTAAAAAATATGGCGACCTCCATGACAGATTTTTTACTACTGCAACCCCTTAATACAATGAAATTATTATTTACGAATGAAGACGGAAACGTTAAAGCTGGTATAAAAAAAATTCACTGGATTGATATTAAGCAAAAATCAATACAAAAGAATTTTAAAATTTATTATTATTTTTATTCAAGTTTCTAACAAATGAGTATATTACTGTCACGCCTGGAGCGATTTGGGAGAATGTGCCTTAGTGTTATAGGATAAGGAGTAGCTTACTAAAGGCACTCCCGGCCAGGTATCCTGCTGAAGGCAGAAAACTAACCAAGGGTAAGATGAGATAAACAACAGGAAACAAACAACAAATATATTAACGAATAAATAAGCAATAAGAATGAGTAATAAACATTAAGAATAGGGAGTCTTACCAAATAAACTACATGGTGGCATGTCACACTTAGTCACGAAAATACGTCAAGAGTCACAATGGCCCAGACCCCAGGGTCTGTTTTAGGGAAACCCCAAAGGGTAACCCTTACAGACAAACTCAGACTACAAACTCCTGGTGTCTGACCTCAACAACCTGCTTTTAAAGCCAATTCATATTCTACGTGAGAATAAAAATTAAACTATTTAAACACTTGCCAAAATCTAACGTAATGACTTTGACCTGGTAAAATGTAATACTAATAGTAATACATAACAATACAGTAAAATATAAACTAATAAATTAATATGTAGGGCAAAACTACCCTATCACCTATGTGACATTACAAAGTAAATAACATGTAACACTTTAACTTATGAATGAGGTAGGTAGGGCAGATAGTCTTAAATCTTTAACAATAATACTCTTATTATTTTAAATTATAATTACTTTTATTTTCAATTTAATTTAGCACTAATCGGAACACAATATTTTTGGTTAACCTGTCTTTAGCTAACACAAACAGATTTGACGGTTTCCCTACACGTGAACATGCAACATATAGTTGCCCAGTTTATTAAACTGTATAGTTTCAAAGCACAACTTTTTATGTTAAAACTTTTCAATAATTAAAACTGAATTTAAGTGTCATCTCAACAATGCACAGCATCCTTGATATTGCAAAAATATTAAGTCATACAACGCTGTGATTGATCATAGAGAGGATTGTTTCCTTGTTAACAAAATCAAGGGTAGTTGTATCTAAAAACTTTCTAAAATAGTTTATTTTATTAACAGTTAAAATTGAAATAATAATTACTGTTTCTTTTTTTATATTCGTTGTTGTCAGCCATTTCCAAGTTATTGGTCTATTTATTGTGTTCTTTTCAGCTTCTAGTGCTATTTGCCCATGCATGTTTTTCTTTTTCCATTTTGTTAGTTGTTCCTGATTTATTTTTTTCTTTATCTTTTGTTTTATTGTTTTGACTCTTTTTGTTTCAGGTTCAGGTTCTGTAGGGTTAGTATCTTCTGTTTCTTCTTGGCGTTCTACCTTTTGTTTCTGGTTGTGTCTGTATGTGTTTGTTCTTTTATTGTGTCTGTATACCATGCCAAGAAGACTATCTTTTTGTTCTTTTAGTTTCAGATAGCAGTTAAGACCTTCTTTTTCTATGGTGTAACTAGTTTCTATGTTTATCATCCCTCGCCCACCGTCTTTCCTGGAAACGAATAATCGGTCAACGTCCGCTCTTGGGTGTAATGCTCCGTGCATGTTCATTTGTTTTCTAGTTTTCGTATCAATTTTTCGCAATTCTACCTGTGTCAATTTTATTATACCATAACTGTATTGGATAACGGGTACCGCTAAGAAGTTAATAGCCGTAATCGTGTTTTTAGCATTTAGCTCTGAGTTCAATATGCTTCGGATTCTTCTGATGTATTCGTTTTTTAATTTAATTTTCATTTTTTTCTGTTGTACTCCATTATGTTCTTGTATGCCCAAGTATTTGTACTGGTCTAGAGTTGTTATGGTTGTTTCAATATCAATTTTTATATTTTCTGATCGTACTAGTTTCCCTTTTAGGAACGTTGTTTTTGCGCATTTATCAAGGCCAAATTCCATTCTTATATCATTGCTAAATTGTTTCACTATTTGGAGTTGTTCTGCTAGCTCTTTGTCTGATTTAGCGATTAGTTTGAGGTCGTCGATGTATAGAAGGTGGTGTATTTTCTGTTTTTCATTCCTACAAGTGTATCCTGTGTTTGTGGCTTTAAGTAGGGAGGTTAAGGGGTATAACGCCATACAGAAGAGCAAGGGGGATAGCGAATCTCCTTGATAGATACCACATCGTATGTGTATGTCTTTTATGATCACCGTTTTTTCTTTGGTCTTTAGGTTTAGGTCTGTTTTCCAGTTTTTCATTGATTTTGATATAAAAGAGGAGTGTGGAATTTGTTTTGTAAATATTTAGTGCTTCTATAAGCCAGGTGTGCGGTACGCTGTCAAACGCCTTTTTATAATCTATCCAGGCAAGGGATAGATTTTTCCCGTTTTCCCTGCTATCTTTGTGTATCATCATGCTCGTCATAAGATGATCCTTACATCCATATGTATTTTTAACGTATCCTTCTGTTCCTTTGGCATTAGGTTGTTTTCTTCCAGGTGGTGTGGAATTCTCTTTGCAATGATCTTGGTAAGCAGTTTATATGTGTTATTCAGACATGTGATCGGTCTTGTGTCTTTGGGATGGCTTGAATTCTCTTTCTTGGGGATCAGGTATGTTTTTCCTTTGGTTAGCCACTCTGGTAGTCTTTGTTTGCCGGTGACTAGCTCGTTGTATGCTTTTGTTAGTTTTTCATGCGTCGCGGTAAGTTTCTTCAACCAAAAGTTGGGGATCCCGTCATTTCCAGGGGCTTTCCAATTTGAGATATTGCTTAAGGCTATTGCTATTTCTTCTTCAGTAATTTCTGGCCACTTCATCCTTTTCACGGTTGCTGTTTTGTCATATTCGGTCTGTATCCATTCCGCTTTTGTGTTGTGTGCTGTTTCTTTTTCCCATATTTGTTTCCAATAGTTTCTAATTTCTTTTTCTGTTGGAGTTTTGATCATTTCGTGCTTCTTTTCGAGTATGGTGTTATAGAATTTCTTTGTATTTTCCTGAAATAGATTGTTTTGTTGGAATTGCGTAGACCTTTTTGAATATCTTTTAATTCTTTGTGATTTTGCAGTAATTTGTTGCTTTATTTTTTCTATGCTTTGCGCATAGTCTTTGGGGCTTTTGATATTGTATTTGGTGTATAGTTTATCTCGGGTATCTTCCATGTGTCTTGATAGTTGCGGCTTGGAGCACTCTGACAGTTGAGATAGGTTTTTTCGCAATTCTTTTATTTTGTTCCCAATACGTGTTTTCCATGGTGGGATTGTCGGTTTGGGTGCTTTTGGATACTGGTTGTTATTTTTTGGAAGTAAGTTGTTTTGTACTATTTCTGCTGCTGCATATGTTAGTTTGTTTAGCGTCGTTATATTGCTGTATTCATCTGGGTGTTCATTAATTATCTCCCATAGTTTACTATTCTAATTTGCTGTTTAGCCTTTTCATTCTCATTTATTTTCAGTAAAGGGTCTCTTTTTATTTCTTGTTCTGTGTTCTGATCGCTTTTCATTCTTTTTTAATTTTTTGTTTTAATGCATCTTTTTCTTGTTCTTGGTTGTCTAATGCATTTTGTTCAGTTCTATTGTCTTTTTGTATAAAGTCGGTTTCTTTCTCTATGTTGCTTTCATCGGTTTCTGTCTCTGTGTTGCTTTCATGTTCATCTGGAAGAATATTATGCTCTTTGCTCTGCTTCTCGTCTCTGTCTCTAATCGTCCTGCTTTCTTTCTTTACTTGTTCTTTTATCTTCTCTAGTTCCTCGCATGGTATCTTATTGTTGTTTAGTATGAACCTTCTTTGGGTAGCTAGAGTATTGTGGTTTAGTTTATGTTTTATGTTAGGATTACGTTTTTCCCATAAGGCGAACGTATCTTTCAGGTTTGATGTACCCGTTATTTCTATTATGTAGTAGTGGCACCATATTATTTTGCTTGTAATCTTCTATCGTCCATTTTGTCCTGGCGCGCAGTTTGTTCATTTGAGGCTTGCGTTTTTCGACGTAGTCCATTTGTTTTTTTGGTGGTAATCTATTTTTTATACTTATGTTTTCATTCACCTTCTTTTGCTGGGTGGTATCTTTGTGGGTTTGATTACTTGGTATTTTACTAGATTCTTGAAATCTATTCGGTGGTTCTAGAAGTTCGAAATGGCCGCTCTCGGTGTTTCCAATTAGCAATAGATGTATGTCTTTTTCGTGGTGACTCTTACTTATTCTAGTTGGTCTAACTTGCGTGGTATAGTTGTTGTTTGCAGGTAAGTAGTAAAACAAAGCGGACATCACTATAGGTATAGGTAAAAACAATGTAAATGAGAGATAGCCCAACGGATTTCGACGTATGACGTAAGAATCGCCGCCAGCTGATATCGCCGCGAGCTGATAGCGCGGTCGTGTGGTTTTAGAAAAATGTTTTGGTATAAGCGGCTACTGATGAATCAACGTCGGGGACTCCATCGTATAAATAAATGCACTTTTGATATAAGCGGTTGTGACTATAGAGATAGGGAAGGTATATAAAAAAAAAAACGTTGTCACCCCTGCCTAAACCGGAGGGCATCAACGCCCTGAACTGTGAGTCGGGGGGAATCCTCTTTTATCACGTGACCGCGTGATAATCTGGTTTTTTGTTTTTAACGTATTTAATAAAAAAATGGTTGATATAAATTATATTTTTGTATTGGGACGCCTGGGTGGGGGGAATCCTAGGCGACGTATGACGTATCATTGTAAAGGGTTGCTGTATAGGGTAAGATGAAGCGTCAAAAAGACCGTATTGATGCTGCCAAAAGGGCATTAATGTTGTATCTCGTAAACGGTCGAACGTATTTCGACGTATGACGTATCATCATTGTAAAGGGTTGCTGTATAGGGTAAGATGAAGCGTCAAAAAGACCGTATTGATGCTGCCAAAAGGGCATTAATGTTGTATCTCGTAAACGGTCGAACGTATTTCGACGTATGACGTATCATTGTAAAGGGTTGCTGTATAGGGTAAGATTAAGCGTCAAACGACCGTATTGATGCTGCCAAAAGGGCATTAATGTTGTATCTCGTAAACGGCCGAACAGATTTCGACGTATGACGTTTCATTGTAAAGGGGTTGCTGTATAGGGTAAGATTAAGCGTCAAAAAGACCGTATTGATGCTGCCAAAAGGGCATTAACGTTGTATCTCGTAAACGGCCCAACGGATTTCGTCAAGTGACATATCATTGTAAAGGGGTTGCTGTATAGGGTAAGATGAAGCGTCAAAAAGGCCGTATTGATGCTGCCAAAAGGGCATTAATGTTGTATCTCGTAAACGGCCGAACAGATTTCGTCACGTGACGTATCATTGTAAAGGGGATGCTGTATAGAGTAAGATGAAGTGTTCAAATCTTCTAAAATATTAAAAGCGCGTGACCTTGGTGCATTAGCAGTTTCGCGATTTGTGACGTAATCGACTGATGTGTTAGAGTGATAACAGACTTTGCTTTCGCAATTAAGAATAAAACATATCATGGAAAATATTTAGTTTTAGAATGGCTTCAAGAGAATACAGTCAAAAACTTGAAGAGTTTTGTGAAAATATAAGAAAATTAAATAATCAAATTTGTATGTACGAAGGTCAAAAAGAAGTGTTAAAAAAGATTGAAAATTTAACTTTGTGGGACAAAGTTTTTGAAAGATATTTACCATCATCAACTCCCACAAGACAAATAAAACCATGGCCTTGTTAAAAACAAATTTTGTTGTTTTAACAGCAATATTAAATAACATGCTTTATGCTAACGTTCCACAAAACGTTGCACATATTGGTGTGTGTTTAGATATAAACGGAACAAAACAAGAGTGCAATACATGGCAAATGATGAGTCAAACGTCAGTAAATGATGGAAAATTGCAGGTGTTTGCATTAAAATTAGTGGAATCGCCTCTTAACTACAAGCTAAAATTAATATTTAACGACAACTCTGAAGGAGTGGGCGAGTGGCGATCTAACCTTGAAAACCCATTGCAACAACTAGAAATTACTATGGAGGACCCAATGCAAAAGCAAATATGTCAATTAGTTCAGATAACATGGGCAACGTTAGCAGGAGTTTGTTTGTTAGTAATGAAAATTCTGGCTAAAGAAACCAAAAGAAGAATGAAGCGATGAAATGTATTTTTTAAATAATAATAATAATAATAATAATAATAATAATAATAATAATAATAAATATTTGTAAACTTTAAAAAAGGTGTTTTAATCAAATAGCCCTAATTTTAAAAAATAAAAACAATGTTATATACTTTATACATTTTATTTATCATTTTCTTTTTCTAAATCTTGGGTTACATTTTGTTCATAAAAGTAAATGTACTGACGCAAAGCGTTACATAATAAAGGATCAGTACACATTTCACAAAATACATCTAATCCTTTAAACCAGTTATAATCAAAATTTTTTTTTACAATATCTATAACATTATTATAATAACAATTAAAGTTAATATTTTCTAGAAGTGAAATCTGATAAGCTACGATACAATGATCTTCATCTGCATCCTTTTCCGTTAGATGATATGTTACGCCATGTTTTTCAACTTCTATGAACCTGGTGTCATCGTATACCAACTGTCGTATTGTACAAAAATCTCCACAGGAAAATGTAAATGCACTCTGAATCAAACTCATCTTATCTAAATAGTCGATAAGGTCAAGCCATTCCATTTTCCCAAACGACAATTTACTTGGCTTGCAGTATTCTGATAAAATAATAGCTGGAGAAAATGTTCTTGCAGGAGATAAGCCAACTTTTATAACATACCCCTCAATTGCGAAAGATGATTGTAGCAGCAAATAATTTTCACGTTTTGCTTTGTCTTCGTAAAAATTTACAATTTTGTTTACTTCTTCCATATAGATAGAATCTTCACTACTACTACTACTACTACTCTCAGAATATGACGGTAAGTTTTCACTACTATAACCACTGTCTTGTGTCATTATCTTTTAATACTTGATAAAACTTGTGTTGAAACTAAGTAAAAATAATTGCTTTTGCTTCTAAGGACAGTTTTAGTCGGACTGCAGACTGAACGGTTTGAGCAATAGATGTTATGAATCAAAAAAGGCCCCCGGAAGCTATGAAAACGTATCTTGTTTGTCATAAGAATACATGTAAAAAATGTTCAAAGTAAGAAACAAGGAAGTTTATAAAATATTAGATTTTTCGATCCAGCTATTATGCGAACTATCGAACCCCAACCATTTAACGTAGATTTTATTGCCTTTTTTCCTCAGCACTTTTTCAACAAGGTAAACATCGGGATTTTTTGCCTTTTGTAGCTCTTCCTCGTAAAATGCTCCTTTAATTGGTGATCCATGTAAATCTTCCAACATGTATGTTACAGGATTAGTTATGTTCACTTTGGTAATTTTAAAAAGCTCCGTAGTCCAATTAGGTGTATATCCTTTATCGAATAGATGCTTTGCCTTGCTTATGCGCACCACATCTCCAATTTTATATTTTCGCGGGCCTGCTATTTTCAATTGATTATAATGTTGCTTCAGAATCTCTTTTTCATTGGACTTGTTTACCTGAGACGGCTTTTGACCAATCGTTCTATGTTTGCTTTCGTTGTACTCTTTTGTAATTTTCGGTAACACATCTATCCACCTGTACGTACCGTTTAAGCTAAAATGCTTATACAGTTTCGTTTTCAGTGTTCTAATAACTCTTTCCGCCATACTTGCTTTCATCTTGGTAAATGTACTATAATGGTTTATGCCATGTTTCTGCATTAGATTTTGAAATTTTGTGTTGTAAAACTCTTTGCCCTGATCAGATTGAAGATTTTTCGGTTTACGTTTTCCTATAATATCGGCAAAAGCTTTCGTGATTTCTTCGCCAGTTTTCGATTTCAACGGTCGAGTCCAGAGAAATTTCGAGAAGCAGTCAATTACCACTAGAATCATTTTAAACGATCGATTTTGAGTTGCGTAAGAACTCATTTCAGCCAAATCAATTTGCCATAAATCGTCCAAACCTTTGATAATTGTTCGTCGTCGAGCATAATTTTTTCGAGCCGGTTTATGTAGCTCATTAACGACTTGAACCTTTTCCTTTGAAAACATGACTGTGACTAAATCTAATGTTTAGGGATTTTGTACTAACCGATTCTCCAATGCTTTAATAATATTTACAACATTTCGCAGAGTATTTTGATTTATAGTTATTGTATTAAGCAAATCAGCAATGTTTTTTTCAATAGCCAAAATTTTTCCAGAGAGTACATTAACATTTTTCGTTACAGAGTCAGTTCTTTTAAGAATCTCATCCAACAAATCTTGACGTATATCTGGGATATCTTGATTATATAATTTTATTATCGCTTTCTCGATTTTATCTTTTACGTTTTCTACTGCATTTGTTTGATTTACAGCTAACTTTGCAGAGTTTGCATTAATCGTTGCTATTTGTGATTCTAAACTTTTAAGCGAATTTTTAATATCTTCTCGTAGATATTGTTTTGAAGCAACAATCGATTCATCAACATACTTTTTGTTAGCCATATGTTTGCTGGCTAACGGAGGATCTCTTGATATAAAACTGTTTATGGACATCAAGTCATTATTGAATGTAAGTTTCATAGCATTTACGTTTTCAGTCAACTTTTGCACATTATCTTTAAATGCAACTTGCAACCTATCTAATGCTGCATCCAAGTATTTTTTATTAACAGCATCGCTGTCTGAGTCCGGATCTTGCACGTTTCTAAGTTTTAAATTTTCAAAATCAACATCTCCACTTAAAGTATGTGCTAATGCCGGTTTCGGTATAAACAATTTTTTATCTCCAACGATTTTTTTGGTACGTCCGAATTTGTCGACACTCATTGTGGTAATGATGTTTAAGCAATAATGCGTGCTTCTTTTAATTCCTCAATAATTGCAACAATTTCATTATCATTCGAAGTATTTCCTGCTTCTTTTGATGCTATTAAAAGCCGAAGCCTGTCAACAAGTTCGTTTGGATCATCCCAATATTGAAGGTCAATTTTATTATCGTTGTAAACCATTTGCATCCCAGAGCCCGAAGCTTTTCGCAAGTGAGAGATAGCCAGAGGTCTTATGATATGTGTGTATTTAAATCGGTTTGTTCCTTTAAGGTGTCCTTTAATGTTTTTATGAGGATTTGTTAATTCTAGTATTGTTCCATAACGCTTTAAATCATCATCATTGAAATTTTTAGGTTCATCATTAAAAATTAATTCATATAGACCCGGTGTACCACTTATCTGTTTGCCTTCTGTAATAATAAATCCATGCTTTTTATCAAAGTCGATTTGTTTGCCACCCAGAAACCATTTAGAAGTATCACCATCGTAAGTAGGACCATAAACCGTATCTCTATTATCTTTTTGTGTCCAATATTCTAGAATATATGGATGAGACATTGGGGGATACTGATCTAAGTATTCCTTAATAACATCTGCTGAAATGTCTAGATCTTTAACAGCCTGTTCTTCGTCTTCATAGAATACTTCATCATCATTATCACTAGTAGTTTCGGCAACATTTTCGAGTTTTATAAACTCAGGTATGCTTGGTTCCTCTTTTTGTTTAGGTGATTCCTCTTTTTGTTTAGGTGATTCTTCTTTTTGTTTAGATGGTTCTTTTTTAGGCTCTGGCTCGTTGGCTGCTTGAGGATGAGAGATCACTGTTTCGTTTAGAGAAGATTTTACAATTTTGTGTAGAGGTTCCGTGACAGGTTTAAACAATTTATTTAGTGTCTCATCCGTTTCAACTCTACCCAATTGTAACGCTTTATATTTTTTTCGAATCGATCGAGCAAGTTCGGCAATTTTTCTATTACGAACGGCTACGTCAACTGGATTGTCTGACATGTTGTCGAATAATGACTGTAATGTTACAATGTTATGTATTTATCGAAACCGATTCGATATCGACCGTTGTTTAAATCAAAGTCTTTCGCAATAACCATTGTCCCATACTTTTCTTGCCAACATTTCGAACACAACTGTTTGAATTCTTCAAAACTCATATCCGGTGACACGTGTTCATCAAAGACATGTTTCAAATTGATAGCATCTTGTTTAAAAAGTACAATTAGGTTACTGTTATCTCTACAAATTTGTTTACAGCATTTCGAGTAGGTTTGTGAAAGAAATGCGCTATCTATATCCCGATGTCGACCCATGCTGTAGTATTCTCGAATCTTTTGCTGGTTCTCACATATGACGTCATCAAAAATAAAAATTGAATTTGGCTTTGCATCATTTGGGCTAATAACTTCATCATTTTCTTTAAACGGAAAATATCCCACTCCTTTAACTTTCGATAGCACTTCTTCCAACAATTTATACTTGGGCTGATACAATGACTTTGAGTAAACGTAAACATTTTTAAATTTCGCGCCATGTGGATGAAACAGTAACGATAACATAACGTTTGTTTTGCCACACCCACTGGGTCCACAGATTAGCGCCCGAAACGAATTTGGTAGCAATGGTCCATGTTTACTGCCAGCGATTCGATCGTTTCCTTCATCTAAATTTTCAATCGGAAGCGTCTGGTCTTGTTGAATGATCTTCATTGTTTAACATGTTTTTTAATGTTTCAATGTATAAGTAGAGTAGTAATTCTTAAATCATTTCATTTCTCATGTTGGTGTTTGAAGGTAAAGGTGTGCTCAACAGCCTTATCAATAATCTGCCGTTTGAGTTACATTATCCTAGTTACAACTTTTTGGGACCAGGCACCAAATTACATAAAAGACTTGCACGTGGAGATACGGGGGTTAACCTGATTGACGACGCAGCCAGAGAACACGACATTGCATATTCTAAACATAAAGATTTATCGGAAAGACATAAAGCAGACGAGATTCTGGAGAATAAAGCGTGGGAAATAGTAAAGTCCAAGGACGCTTCAGTTGGTCAAAAAGCTGCAGCTTGGCTAACGACCACCGCAATGAAAGCTAAACGTAAACTTGGCATGGGTGTTAGCAAACCCAAATCGTTTAAACGCAATATTATAAGTAAAATACAAAGAGATATAAAAAAGCTGGTCCTTCGGCTACATTAAAACGAGCAGTCAGTATTGCTCTTAAAGCAGCCAGGGTAGCTGTTCAAAATGCTGGTGGGAAAAATCAGGTTAAAGTACCTAGAATTATTCCCATCGAACCAAAATCTGGAGGCTTTTTACCGTTAATTCCGTTATTTGCTGGACTAAGTGCACTCGGGGCGTTGTCTGGTGGAGCTGCTGGAATCACTAAAACTGTAATTGATGCGAAAAATGCACAGAAAAAATTGGAAGAAGAACATCGACATAACAAAGCTATGGAATCTCTCGGTAAAGGACTATATTTACGAAAAAATGCCAGAGGAGGTTTCGGTCTCTTTCTAAAAAAGCAAAAAAACTAATTCAGCTACCCAATCGAGGATTGTATGATTATGAACTAAAACGATATGCTAAACATCTAAAAGTCCCAAATTTTAGAGGTGTATTTATGCGAGACACATTGCCTAAAACCGGTCCTGTTCAACGCGAATGCGCAATCCTAAATTTGGATGAAAGCAAAAATCATGGAACTCATTGGGTGGCGTATCGGAAGATTAACAATAACGTCGAATATTTCGATTCATTTGGCAAGTTGAAACCGCCGAAAGAACTTGTGCAGTATCTGGGACCTGCAACGAAAATTGTTTACAACCACGATCCTTACCAGACTTTTAATCAAATCAATTGCGGCCATCTTTGTTTAGAATTTTTATATGATGGAGGCTGTTTTGGCGTACATTAATCATGAAAAGAAACTGATTGACTTTACTGAAGAGGAATTGGTTAGTTTTCCTATACGTTATTTAAAAAGGTACGCAAAACCTTGTGAATTATTACAAGTTTGGTGTAAGTTGCCGCTTGAATATAGATTGGATTTTGAATTGCGAACCTGCCTGCCCTGCTTTGTACATCATAATCATCCTGAATGGACCACCCATGTTGACGGACCTGCGCAATCACAAGGAAATTGTCATGTATGTAAACTAGGTTTAGAAAAATGTAATGAGCTTGTAAAAAATTATTTAAATAAATGTTAAAGATATGTAATTTTATTTCTTTGTTCAACCTCCAACAGTTGTGTTGTTAACGTTAGAGAGTCGTGATTACCAATTTGATTGGATTCCTCCGGTTCCGTTGAGTTTAGATCCAAAGAAACAATACAAGTTGGCATTTCTATTTTTCTTTTCGTACAACAGTATACCGAATGTAGAGATTGGCAGTAATGCTTTTTACTATTACGAAAATAACGATAAAACTAAATTGCAGAAAATAACCTTAAATACTGGTTGCTATGAAATTTCCGATATTGAAGAGACGATTAGAAATTTACTACATATACCACCAAATGCAAAGATTGAAGACGTTTTTTCATTAAAGCCCAACAATAATACACTCAAGTGTGAAATATTCAGTAGTCAACATGCAATAAATTTCGAGCATGAAGACAGTATAGGCAGAATGTTGGGTTTCTCAAAGAGAATTCTGGAACCGAACGTAAGACATAGTTCTGATCTACCTGTGGAAATTGTTAAAGTACGAACGATTCGTTTCGAAACAAACATTACCACCGGAGCCTTCTACAACAACAGACCTACTCACACTATCCACGAGTTTGGTATATCCGTAGACCCTGGTTACGCTATTGACGAAATTCCGAAAAATATCACGTATTTGCCGGTGATTGATATACCTGAGATTACAAATATTACTATACTGGCATTGGATCAAAATTCAAGGCCTGTAAATTTTCAAGGTGAAAGAAGCATATTGGGTTTGGAGTTGAAAGAATGGGATTAATTTTCAACTATATAGCACCTTCATATTTTCAGAAGCCTGCAGTATTGAACAAGTCGTTAAAGTGTTCAGTAGGACAACAGCGACGACGACAACTTACTAGAGACAACGTTTTATTTTTGAAAGCTCTTGGTTTCAAAGTTATTAACAATAATAATGAATCGTATACGAACAATTCAAGATCCAATGTTTGATCTCTATCGAGAACCGACTCAGGATGAATCGATTAGAAAATCCGAATACCGATCTTACACACCATTCATCAAATCGTTTAGCTGCAGCGACATTGTAGAATTTAGTGTAAATCAGGTGGACTCATTCTTTGCAATGCATGATACGTTGTTGGCTATTAAAGGAAAATTGGATGTAACTGGTAATGGCGATGTTAGTTTGACACCAAACTTTGGAGCATTTCTATTCGACTCGTGTACGTATAGCGAAAGTGCAAGAGAGATAGAAACAGTTCGAGATCCTGGAATTGTTAGCACTGTAAGAGCTTTAACATGTTACAATGAAGAAGATTCTCGTCACCTCGCCATTGCTGGTTGGAATTATCCTGTAAGTCCCATTCTCAATCCTGATGATAAATCATTTAGTTTACTGATGCCGCTTAAACACATCTTCAACATTTTCAATGATTACCCAATGGTAACTTGTGGACGACAAACGATTCGATTCGTTCGAGCTCGTAATGATCTTGATAGCGTTATTGTAACAGAGAAACGAGATGCCGCTGGCGTAGCTACTGTTACAACCGTACAGAATATGATTCATTCGATGGAACTGAAAGTTAAACATATTTGTCCAAATGATTTTGTTAAAGAACAATTAATGCGATCAATTCAAAGCGATCGTCCAATCGTAATTCCGTTTAGAAAATGGGAACTACATGAGCTACCATCTTTGACCGCAGGAGCAACACAAGAAATTTGGGCTGTTAAAACAACGTCTGCAATAGAGAAACCTCGATATGTTATTGTATTTTTCCAAACTAATAGAAGAAATCTGAAAATTGCAGATCCTTCTTTATTTGATCATGTAAATCTACAAGGTCTCAGACTTGCATTGAATGGTGAATATTTTCCCAATGAAAGGATGCAACTTGATTTTGACAAAGGCGATTTTGCGCTAGCTCATTACAACTACAGCGAATTCAATTCCAGTTACAACAGAGTATCAATGAAACGACCATTAATGGATTTTCTAGCATTCCGAAATCGTGCTTTGTTTGTTATCGATTGTTCTAAGCAAGAAGAATCGATGAAATCATCGACTGTTGATGTACGACTAGAAATTGATGCCAATAAAGGATTTACCAAAAATACTAAAGCATATTGTATCATAATTCACGATTGTTTATTGGAGCATTATCCCTTAACGGAAGTAGTTAAAAATATAATATAAACTGCTAACTATTTAGTATTTGCTCAGTTTTCAAAGAAGTTTCATCGTCATCGTCATCATGAGAATTGCAGTAGTCGACATCCAAGGATTTATAATCGATGAAGTTTTTTATCCAAAAGAAGTCGCTATTCAGATTGGTGGTATAAAATCGAATTTTTTATTTAAACCTCCTAAACCATTCTACGAGTTGACTGCTAAAGACAAGAAAACTACGCGATATTTGGAAAAATTTATACATGGAATACGATACGACTCTGGATATATAGAATATTCGAGTATCGACACCATTTTAGTGAAACATTTACTAAGTTGTGCTGATTTGATTTACGTACGAGGAAATCAGAAATTTGATTTTTTAAAAGCAAAATGTAAAGAACTTGGACTCCATCTATTAATTTATGATGTTGCAACTTATGATGGATCAACCTGTTCAACGGAAAAATTTGAACCTGCTTATTTTAATTGTCAACACCACGCCACTTTAAAGTTTATGTGTGCATATTATAATATCCTTACATTGTATAATTGGCTGTTTTATACTATATTACCAAAATAAATATATATATATTTTTTTTAAATTGAATGTTTTTTATTTTAAGTTTCAATAACTAAACATTTTTATGTTATGATTTATAGGTAAGTCCTAAATGAGATATATAAATAAAAACCATAAATAAAATAAGAAAACTGTTTTATTTTTTATTTTTATAAAATTTAAAAGCTATTATTATTATTATTATTAATATTAAAAATAGTTGTTAGTATTTTATTTTGTTTCAAACAGGTATTCCTAATAAACAATACAGAAAAAAAAAGAAAATTACTTATTATTATAAATACGTTAAAAAAATTCCTTAAATTGTAAAATTAAATTATCTTGGATTGTAAAATTAAATTATAACCAAACTGTTATCAGTATGTTTTCAAAGTTTGTACGGTATATCACCAGTCAAAAGAGTCGAAAAAACATTTAAACCGCACTCTGAGATAAAAATTTATAATGTATCAACCTGGTCTCGTATAGGCCGACCACATTGTTAACAGTGTTGCCAACTTCAGGCTGAATGACATAATAATATTTAAAAACCTTCATAAATAATAACAAAAAGCTTCAGTAAACGTTAAGAATTAAAATTAAAAACTAAATAAATTCAAACAGGTATTCCTAATGAACAATACAGAAAAAAGAAAATTACTTAAAAATTTTGGCTATTGAAAAAAACATTGCTGATTTGCTTAATACAATAACTATAAATCAAAATACTCTGCGAAATGTTGTAAATATTATTAAAGCATTGGAGAATCGGTTAGTACAAAATCCCTAAACATTAGATTTAGTCACAGTCATGTTTTCAAAGGAAAAGGTTCAAGTCGTTAATGAGCTACATAAACCGGCTCGAAAAAATTATGCTCGACGACGAACAATTATCAAAGGTTTGGACGATTTATGGCAAATTGATTTGGCTGAAATGAGTTCTTACGCAACTCAAAATCGATCGTTTAAAATGATTCTAGTGGTAATTGACTGCTTCTCGAAATTTCTCTGGACTCGACCGTTGAAATCGAAAACTGGCGAAGAAATCACGAAAGCTTTTGCCGATATTATAGGAAAACGTAAACCGAAAAATCTTCAATCTGATCAGGGCAAAGAGTTTTACAACACAAAATTTCAAAATCTAATGCAGAAACATGGCATAAACCATTATAGTACATTTACCAAGATGAAAGCAAGTATGGCGGAAAGAGTTATAAGAACACTGAAAACGAAATTGTATAAGCATTTTAGCTTAAACGGTACGTACAGGTGGATAGATGTGTTACCGAAAATTACTACAAAAGAGTACAACGAAAGCAAACATAGAACGATTGGTCAAAAGCCGTCTCAGGTAAACAAGTCCAATGAAAAAGAGATTCTGAAGCAACATTATAATCAATTGAAAATAGCAGGCCCGCGAAAATATAAAATTGGAGATGTGGTGCGCATAAGCAAGGCAAAGCATCTATTCGATAAAGGATATACACCTAATTGGACTACGGAGCTTTTTAAAATTACCAAAGTGAACATAACTAATCCTGTAACATACATGTTGGAAGATTTACATGGATCACCAATTAAAGGAGCATTTTACGAGGAAGAGCTACAAAAGGCAAAAAATCCCGATGTTTACCTTGTTGAAAAAGTGCTGAGGAAAAAAGGCAATAAAATCTACGTTAAATGGTTGGGGTTCGATAGTTCGCATAATAGCTGGATCGAAAAATCTAATATTTTATAAACTTCCTTGTTTCTTACTTTGAACATTTTTTACATGTATTCTTATGACAAACAAGATACGTTTTCATAGCTTCCGGGGGCCTTTTTTGATTCATAACATCTATTGCTCAAACCGTTCAGTCTGCAGTCCGACTAAAACTGTCCTTAGAAGCAGAAGCAATTATTTTTACTTAGTTTCAACACAAGTTTTATCAAGTATTAAAAGATAATGACACAAGACAGTGGTTATAGTAGTGAAAACTTACCGTCATATTCTGAGAGTAGTAGTAGTAGTAGTGAAGATTCTATCTATATGGAAGAAGTAAACAAAATTGTAAATTTTTACGAAGACAAAGCAAAACGTGAAAATTATTTGCTGCTACAATCATCTTTCGCACTTGAGGGGTATGTTATAAAAGTTGGCTTATCTCCTGCAAGAACATTTTCTCCAGCTATTATTTTATCAGAATACTGCAAGCCAAGTAAATTGTCGTTTGGGAAAATGGAATGGCTTGACCTTATTGACTATTTAGATAAGATGAGTTTGATTCAGAGTGCATTTACATTTTCCTGTGGAGATTTTTGTACAATACGACAGTTGGTATACGATGACACCAGGTTCATAGAAGTTGAAAAACATGGCGTAACATATCATCTAACGGAAAATGATGCAGATGAACATCATTGTATCGTAGCTTATCAGATTTCACTTCTAGAAAATATTAACTTTAATTGTTATTATAATAATGTTATAGATATTGTAAAAAAAAATTTTGATTATAACTGGTTTAAAGGATTAGATGTATTTTGTGAAATGTGTACTGATCCTTTATTATGTAACGCTTTGCGTCAGTACATTTACTTTTATGAACAAAATGTAACCCAAGATTTAGAAAAAGAAAATGATAAATAAAATGTATAAAGTATATAACATTGTTTTTATTTTTTAAAATTAGGGCTATTTGATTAAAACACCTTTTTTAAAGTTTACAAATATTTATTATTATTATTATTATTATTATTATTTAAAAAATACATTTCATCGCTTCATTCTTCTTTTGGTTTCTTTAGCCAGAATTTTCATTACTAACAAACAAACTCCTGCTAACGTTGCCCATGTTATCTGAACTAATTGACATATTTGCTTTTGCATTGGGTCCTCCATAGTAATTTCTAGTTGTTGCAATGGGTTTTCAAGGTTAGATCGCCACTCGCCCACTCCTTCAGAGTTGTCGTTAAATATTAATTTTAGCTTGTAGTTAAGAGGCGATTCCACTAATTTTAATGCAAACACCTGCAATTTTCCATCATTTACTGACGTTTGACTCATCATTTGCCATGTATTGCACTCTTGTTTTGTTCCGTTTATATCTAAACACACACCAATATGTGCAACGTTTTGTGGAACGTTAGCATAAAGCATGTTATTTAATATTGCTGTTAAAACAACAAAATTTGTTTTTAACAAGGCCATGGTTTTATTTGTCTTGTGGGAGTTGATGATGGTAAATATCTTTCAAAAACTTTGTCCCACAAAGTTAAATTTTCAATCTTTTTTAACACTTCTTTTTGACCTTCGTACATACAAATTTGTTTATTTAATTTTCTTATATTTTCACAAAACTCTTCAAGTTTTTGATTGTATTCTCTTGAAGCCATTCTAAAACTAAATATTTTCCATGATATGTTTTATTCTTAATTGCGAAAGCAAAGTCTGTTATCACTCTAACACATCAGTCGATTACGTCACAAATCGCGAAACTGCTAATGCACCAAGGTCACGCGCTTTTAATATTTTAGAAGATTTGAACACTTCATCTTACTCTATACAGCAACCCCTTTACAATGATATGTAACGTGACGAAATCCGTTGGGCCGTTTACGAGATAAAACGTTAATGCCCTTTTGGCAGCATCAATACGGTCTTTTTGACGCTTAATCTTACCCTATACAGCAACCCCTTTACAATGAAACGTCATACGTCGAAATCTGTTTGGCCGTTTACGAGATACAACGATAATGCCCTTTTGGTAGCGTCAATCCTTTGACGCTTCATCTTACCCTATACAGCAACCCTTTACAATGATACGTCATACGTCGAAATACGTTCGACCGTTTACGAGATACAACATTAATGCCCTTTTGGCAGCATCAATACGGTCTTTTTGACGCTTCATCTTACCCTATATAGCAACCCTTTACAATGATGATACGTCATACGTCGAAATAAGTTCGATCGTTTACGAGATACAACATTAATGCCCTTTTGGCAGAATCAATACGGTCTTTTTAACGCTTCATCTTACCCTATACAGCAACCTTTTACAATGATACGTCATACGTCGCCTAGGATTCCCCCCACCCAGGCGTCCCAATACAAAAATATAATTTATATCAACCATTTTTTTATTAAATACGTTAAAAACAAAAAACCAGATTATCACGCGGTCACGTGATAAAAGAGGATTCCCCCCGACTCACAGTTCAGGGCGTTGATGCCCTCCGGTTTAGGCAGGGGTGACAACGTTTTTTTTTTTATATACCTTCCCTATCTCTATAGTCACAACCGCTTATATCAAAAGTGCATTTATTTATACGATGGAGTCCCCGACGTTGATTCATCAGTAGCCGCTTATACCAAAACATTTTTCTAAAACCACACGACCGCGCTATCAGCTCGCGGCGATATCAGCTGGCGGCGATTCTTACGTCATACGTCGAAATCCGTTGGGCTGTCTCTCATTTACATTGTTTTTACCTATACCTATAGTGATGTCCGCTTTGTTTTACTACTCAGGTATTTTATGTTCTGCATACACGAGGAAGTTTAGTTTGTGTACTTCAGATAACGCAAGGATTTCAATGCTAGTCCCAAGTGTTCCATTTTGTCGCATATTGTAGCAGTAGCTTCTCTGATTCGTAGGTTTTCCATCCGTGGTAAAGATGTTGTTTTGAAGCTCTGTCCAGTGTCCTCGTATGTAGCTTACGGCCTCTGCTCTAAGCTTTTCATGTTTTTCTGGAGTCTTGTATAGATATAAGCTGATCGCTCGAAATAAACAGTTTCCGTCTCCAGTGATATTCTGTCTTCTAAACGTGGTTTGGCTATGCTGAGCCATCGTAGTTGTTGGGTGTTGAGGACTTCGCATGATGACGACCTGAGGTGCCTCTACCCCCCTGTCGGACGCTGTGTCAGTTGTTGACACACTGACCCCGTTTACGTCGTTTGTATCCGAGGCTTTGGTTTTTTTATTGCACATTATATTATTTTAGATAGACGTGTGATAATTCCAGTGATGGATTTGCGGAGAGAATACCAGGCCCTGAGTTTGAAACGACCAAGTTAAAAGTGCAATAATTATTACTTTTAATGTTTAATTACAATATATTTTAATATATTACTGTATCCTTTTATTTTATGGATTATTTGTGTGCTTATTGGAACCCTTTATTACATTACACGTAACACCTAAGGGGATGAAAGTTTGTATGAAACTTTGTCAATTTTAAACCGATCGGGCTGAGATTTTGCATGCATATAGCTACTATGACGTAGACATTCCCTAAGAAAGGATTTTGATAAATTCCACCCCTAAGGGGATAAAATAGGTAATAAAAGTTTGTATAAAACTTTTTAGATTTTCGACTGATTAAACTGAAATTAAAGATTGGAGCTACTATGATGAACACGTCCGCTTAAAGAGAATTTTGATAAATTGAACCCCATGGGGATAAAATTAGGGTTGATGGAGGGTGTAAATGTATTAGTTTAAACCTATCAGTACCTAATGGAACGAATAAATAAAGACGAAGAAATTAATTTTTTGTTCTTAATGTTGACAGTAGATGGCGTTAGTAGTATTTTAAAACGTGCTATCGTTGTGTTTTCACTGAGTTAGGTACATATACCCGATGATGAGTGGCCGCCATATCTTAAATAATAATAGTCGCGCATTAATGTGTGGGGTGACTGGTGAGACTGTAGCACGCTGCTGCTGGCCCACGTGATACTGTCGATAAACGCGTAGAGTCTTGAATATTGAGAATAAATTTGTTTTATTACGTAGTGTAGTGGTGTACTAAGATATGACTTTTTTAAATTCCACCCTTAGGATTTAAAATAGGGGTTGCAAATTTGTAAGAAACTCGGTGGCAAAAAACTAAATTCCACGCGGATGAAGTCGCGGGCGGCCGCTAGTATAGATTATAATTTGTAAGGCCGCATCGGTGGATTTCTCTGTTGATTGGGATGCGAATTATGTGGAATAAAAGAGTAGATAAATATGATATTGGGAGATGGAAGTTGAGGTTGATTGATAAAATAAATGTAGGATCTAAAAGAGAAAAATTGCAGGATATAAAAAAAAACTAACTGTTATTTAGTTGAATTATAGGTTTATTTACAACACAATGTTACGTTTTTATCAATGATGAGTGGTAATATGTCTTTTTAAATTACAGGAATGTGTGAAACATTTTGAACATATTTCACATTTAAAAGGTTTTTCGTTAGTGTGAGTTCTAATATGATATTTTAAACTACCGGATTGTGTGAAAGATTTCGAACATATTTCACATTTATAAGGTTTTTCTCCAGTGTGAATTCTAATGTGATTTTTTAAAGAACCGGATTCTGTAAAACATTTTGAACATATTTTACATTTAAAAGATTTCTCGTTAGTATGAGTTCTAATAATATGAGATTTTAAATTAGAGGATTGTGTGAAACATTTCGAACAAATCTTACATTTAAAAGATTTTTCGTTAGTGTGAGTTCTAATATGAGATTTTAAATTAGCGGATTGTGTGAAAGATTTCGAACATATTTCACATTTAAAAGGTTTCTCGTCAGTGTGAGTTCTAATATGCTTTTTTAAATCACTGGTTTGTGTGAAACATTTCGAACAAATTTTACATTTAAAAGGTTTCTCGTTAGTATGAGTTCTAATATGATATTTTAAATTAGAGGAATGTGTGAAACTTTACAAACAAATCTTACATTTAAAAGGTTTTTCGTTAGTGTGAGTTCTAATATGATTTTGCAAGCTACTCGGTACTGTGAAACATTTCGAACATATTTTACATGTATAAGGTTTTTCTCTAGTGTGAATTCTATTGTGCTTTTTTAAATCACTGCTTTGTATGAAACATTTTGAACATATTTTACATTCAAAAGTTTTCTCACTAGTGTGGCTTTTAATATGAGTTTTTAAATTGGTGGATTGTGTAAAACGTTTCAAACAAATGTTACATTCAAAAGGTTTCTTAACAGTGTGAGTTCTAATATGTTTTTTAAATCACTGGTTTGTGTGAAACATTTCGAACAAATTTTACATTCAAAAGGTTTCTCACCAGTGTGAGTTTTAATATGAGTTTTTAAATTACAGGATTGTGAGAAACATTTCGAACATATTTTACATTTATATTTGTAACCAGTATTTTTACAATTTGGTTCCTGTTTTCTAGAATCTCTTTTGATGCTCCGCTCTGAATTTAATTCTTCATCAAAATGTTGAAATTCTATTTTAAAATCCGGTAAATCTATTGCAGAGTGTAATTCTTCTTCTTCTTCTTTTTTAATGTCAAATTCGAGATTCAACTCATGATTAGTTTGATTTGAAATTTCATTTTCACTTTTAGTATTGTTGAAAGAATGTTGAGGGTTTTGGTATTCCAATTTCGGTTCTCTATTTTTGTATGGTTGTTCTTCAACTAAAAATAAGCAAATCTGTAACTGCCGGTAACTAGATTACAGTTTTTTTTTATAATAAATTTTGAAATCTGCAAATATTTCGACCATCCTCGTATATTATTAAAAAAAATGCATTTTTGACTAATTTTAATACTTTTTTATCAAAAATTGTAAATATTTTTACCAAAAAATAAAAATTTTTATCAAAAATAAGCAAATCTGTAATTGTCGGTAACTAGATGATATTTTTTTAAAATAAATTTTGAAATCTTCAAATATTTCGACCATCTTCATATATTATTAAAAAAAAAAATGCATTTTTGACTAATTTTAATACTTTTTCATCAAAAATTGTAAATATTTTTACCAAAAAACCAAAATTTTTATTAAAAACAAGCAATTCTGTAACTGTCGGTATTTATATTATAGTTTTTTACAATAAATTTTGAAATCTGCAAATATTTTGACCATCCTTGTATATTTCTTTAAAAAAATCGCATTAGCTACTTTATCTATAAGGTTCAAGGCCATTTTTTGACAGAAAATCGATTTTGTTGATATATTTCCTTGAAAATTCAAATTATCGATTAATTTGTGTTTATAATCGACTAGCAGCCCGCCCCGGCTTTGCACGGGGATTAAAAAGAAAAATAACAAAAGCCACTAAATATATTGGGTCAACGCTTCCCTGTGAACAATATTACATGTTGTTTTATTTTCTGGCAACAAAATAAATTGATTTTCAGGTGCTCGACCCGCCTTAGGCGGTTGGCCATGAGAAAAACTGATCCCTACTAGTTGGAAGGTTTGACCTTGAGGCTAGTATTCTTAGCGCACGCGATGTAAGGGTTATAAGGTCATTTTTGGTTACATTAATGGCATTTTAGTAAGTATCCCTATTTTTTTGAAAATAAAACATAGCCTATGTCACTCGGGAATAGTGTAGCTTGCCAGCGGTAAAAGAACTTTTGAAATCGGTCCAGTAGTTTCGGAGCCTATTCATTTTAAATAAATAAACAAACAAACAAACAAACCTTTCCTCGCCACTAAATATATTGGGTCAACGCTTCCCTGTAAACAATATAACATGTTGTTTTATTTTCTGGTAACAAAATAAATTGATTTTAAGGAACTCGACCCGCCTTAGGCGGTTGGCCATGAGAAAAACCGATCCCTACTAATTGGAAGGTTTGACCTTGAGGCTAGTATTCTCAGCTCACGCGATGTAAGGGTTTTAAGGTCATTTTTGGTTACATTAACGGCATTTTAGTAAGGATCCCCATTTTTTTTTTTAATGAAACATAGCCTATGTCACTCGGGAATAGTGCAGCTTGCCAACGGTGAAAGAATTTTTGAAATCGGTCCATTAGTTTCGGAGCCTATTCATTTCAAACAAACAAACAAACAAAAATCAAACCTTTCCTCTTTATAATATTAGTATAGATTAATTAAGCTTGTTTATCAAATTTTAAATTTGAATTTTGACATTTATACAAATAAAATGGCGTATTTTAACAAAATATTGATAAATTTACATTAAAAATAAATAAATAATGTTTATTTATAAGTTTTTATATAAAAATAAGAAAGGATGTTATAAATATAAACAGATTTTTATTTCATTGACATTTCTTGACTCTAAACGAAAAAAGAAGAATAATCAAATCGATTCTTTTGACAGTTATTTAATTATTGTAATCTGCAAATATTTCAAGCATCCTCGTATATTTTTCAAAAAAAATTACATTTTTGACTAATTTTAATACTTTTTTATCGAAATTTTATAATATTTTTGCAAAAAAACGAACATTTTTATCAAAAAATAGCAAATCTGTAATATTTCGACCATCCTCGTATATTTTTCAAAAGAAAATTGCATTTTTGACTAATTTTAATACTTTTTTATCGAAATTTTATAATATTTTTACAAAAAAACGAGCATTTTTATAAAAATTAGCATATCTGTAATTGTCGGTAACTAGATTATAATTTTTTATAACAAATTTTGAAATCTGTAAATATTTCGACCATCCTCGTATATTTTTCAAAAAAAAAAAATGAATTTTTGACCAATTTTAATACTTTTGTATCAAAATTTGATAATATTTTTACTAAAAAACCAAAATTTTCATCAAAAATAAGTAAATCTGTAACTGTCGGTAACTAGATTACAGTTTTTTACAATAAATTATGAGTTGGTCCTATGGTAGCAAGTAGAAAGATTTTAAAAACAACACCAATAATCATTATCGACTTTATTTCAAAAGTTTTGTTGGATTTTTCGAAAAAACGCCCCACTCCGTGCTTTTTTCAAATTTTTCATATATTCAAAAACCAATTTCTGATATCTTAAAAACCAAAAAAGATATTAAAATGCAGTTTTTTTCTATTCAATCAGAAATTTGATCCTAATTTTAAATTTCGCAAAAAATTAAAAAAAAACAACAAAGATATAACGATTTTTCGAAAAAAAAAACGATCTTTTTCCAACTTCTCATATTTTGAAAACCAAAAACCAAATTTAAGGAAAATAAAAAAAGATTAGAAGGTAAAATGATATAAAATATAATTAATTATATATGAGCTTACTTATTTCGGGTTTTGATTCCTCCACAATTTCTATTTTTTCTTCTTCTTCAATTATATAATTATCTTTTATATTTCCTTCTATATTCTCACCTGAAATTAAAAATATAAATATTTTTTTTAAAATCGATATTTCGTTATTTTTGTGTTTTATTAAATAAACAATTGTATTTATTTTTTAAATCTGTAACTTTTAATAATTTTTTATACATTTTCCATACACAAAATGTTTCCAATGATAAAATTTGATCTTACCAAATTCATTCAAAATTTCAATTTCTTCCATTTTAATTCCAGCTTCTATTTTTACTTTCGAAACATCCATGGAATTTTCTTCAACTAAAATATATTGGAAAATTATTTTATAAATAACTAACATATAACAAATTATCCCAAAAACATATAAATTCCAAAATTTTTACCCTCACATCTAAAAATTAAAATTTTTAAAACTGTTAAGTCGCAATTGGATTGTTTTACTCTTCAAGATGTTTTAAACAAATTTTGTGATTAGTGCGTTACTATAATTTACTTGAATTGAATTTTAATAAATCCTTTCAAATAACTTTTCATAGAAAACTTACTCCAATCAAATATCAATATTGTTTCAATAATACTAATTTGATAAAAACCGAATCAATAAAAGATTTAGGAATCGTTTTAGATAGTAAATTGTCGTTTGATAATCATATTAATTCCATAACCATTAAGGCAACTAAAACGTTAGGATTTGTTTTAAGGAATTGTAATAACTTTAACATTAACACTACAAAAATCGTTTTCATTTCTCTTGTACGTTCTATTCTTGAGTATAATTGTATGATTTGGTCACCATATACATACAAACAAAAACTTATACCAATTAGAAAAGATTCAGAATACGTTTTTAAGATTTGCTGGATATAAATTAATGATCCCAAGAATAAATTTTAGATTTTAGATTATCAATTGATTAAATTTAGTACTATTCTACAAAATTGTAAATGGATTAATAGATTGTCCAAATATCCTGTCTAAAATTGAAATAAATATTCCTAAAAAGTCAACAAGACTGAAAACTTTATATAATATACCAACTTATAAAACTATGTAATTACTTATGCAATAATACTTTAATTAAAGTTGCTCAATTCATTAATAATCATGATATTGATCCATATGGTCTTTCACTTTACAAATTTAAAAGTAGGATCTTACATAAACTTATTTAAAAGTTCCTCTTTACATTATTCATTTTCATATTGTTTTTATACTGTTATTTTATATACATATTTGTAAATTTTATTGCTATATTTTTGTATTTTTCTATCTTGTATTTCATAATGTGTTGTTACTTATAATGAAGATTTCCGTAAATAAACTATCTAAATAAATAGTTGTCGATTTTATTAAAAGAAATTACTCAAAAAAACTAGCAAATTATCCCAAAATTTACGAAAATCAAAATTTTCTAACCTTACATACAAAAATGTAATTTTCACATTCAAAAAAATGATTTTAAAGCGAGATTTTTGTAGAAAACCAAGAAAAAGTCGGGATCAATTTGACAGCTTGAATCTTGAATTAAGCAAGTTATTAGCTATTGCTTCTATCGATTTTATTAGTCTGATTATTCTTGAATTTCTTAATGTACCTACTATTGTTAATATTTATTTTGTTTGAATTATTAAGTCCTATTCCTGCTTTTGTAATGTCCATTGTCTCATTTCTATATTATTCGTCTCCACGTTAGATTTGTCGGGAGGATCTCAGGTGGTTTTTCGCCGCCATTTTATTATGATACTATCACAATGTGCGATTTCTACGTATATCGAAAAACAATCTCAAAGAGCAACTAAATAAACATTAAATAAAACTTACATATGCAAATATAACAATTTGTTTTAACAATAATTGACGAGAGATGATTAGTAGAACAACAACACAAGATTTAATTTGATCTTTTTATGATTCCTTCGCAAACACAAAACACAACCGCTTTGTTCGACAAAATCGATCGAAAAGTCAAACAACAGTATAACCAACCTAAAAACTTTTAAGGTTAAGGCATTCTGGCTAATTCTACTTTAACGATTATTAGAAGTCCTGTCATTGTCTTATAGATGGCGAACTAATTATTTTTATTTTTTATATAAATAATAATAATTTATATTAAATATGTTTAAAATTACCTTTTTTTAAATATAATTACTATTATTTTCATTATCGGAACCAAACTAAATTGTTTAATTGTAAAATTTGTATGAATTAATATTACGTAAAGCGACATCTGTTAAAAGAAAGTTGAACTTGTATTTAATTATTGATATATTTCATAAAAATTCTTTGTAAAATCATTTTATATTATTAAAATATACTTTTACGTATTGTATTAATGTAAGTATAAAAAAAACTATTAAAATATATCGTTTAAATTAAAAAAATTCATAAAGATATTTTTTTTTTATATGTCACAAAGTTTAGATTTTCTTATACTAGATGGGGCTTTAAATGTATTTTTTTGGCTGCTTGTATAATGATATAAGCCACCAAAGATTATATTTATTTTATCAGATAACTAAACAAACGATTTATTTTTGATAACTTTTAATGAAAAACTAACAACGTAAAAACAAAACAAGTTGGCGGTGGAAACCTTCTTATTCAAATCTGTCAAGTCTTCTTCTTCTTTTTTAAGCCGCTATGATAGTTCTCTGTAATCATAGGTCGGCAGCCACAGTACTCCCTCCTTAGTGACGTGGTTGAAAGAAGTCACGATAATGATACTAAGAGGAAGAATTGGTTGGTTCTTTGAATTTTATTTTTCTGGAATATGTTCGGAGGACCGGAGAATTTTGAGGATTTGGTAAAAGGAAATTATCATTGATATTGATAAATGCAGGTATCAGGCGTTCTGTTGAAATACATACTTCTTTTCCATCTACTAAGAGTTTGAAAAGATGATCAGAAATCCTGTCAAGAACTGGATAAGGTCCTTGATATGGTGGTTCACAAGGTGCTCTGACACTGTCAACTCTAATGAATACATGAGAACAGTTATCCATATCTTTTAATTTGAACATATTCTTCTTAATGTGATGAGAAGTTGAAGTAGGTCGTAAGGCACGTAAATGTTCTCTGAATTTTTCTAAGAATGGTTGTGGATCGGCTGGCAAGTCTTCAGTTATGAAGAATTCGCCTGGTAATCTTAAAGTGGTACCATATATCATCTCAGCAGGTGAAGCTTTTAGATCTTCTTTAACTGCTGTTCGAAGTCCTAATAATACGGTTGGTAATAGTTCTGGCCAAGGTTTCTCTTTGTGGCACATTAGAGCAGCTTTTAAGGAGCGATGCCATCGTTCAATTATGCCATTCGCTTGAGGATGGTATGGTGATGAACGGATTTTTTTTGCTCCAATTAGATTGGATAATGCGCTAAAAAGAGTTGATTCAAACTGGGTACCTTGATCAGTTGTTATGGTTTTTGGAGAACCAAATCTTGTAATCCAATTACTATATACTGCTGTACATATTGTGTCTGCTGTTATATTCTTCAGAGGTACTGCTTCTGGCCATCTGCTAAAGCGATCTATTATAGTCAGACAGTAGCGATAACCTAGAGATTCATTTAAAACAATGATATCCATATGAATGTGATCAAAACGATGATGTGGAATTTCAATGTGTTTTGGAATTAGTTTATTATGTCGTTGAACTTTTGCTTTTTGGCAATATAAGCATTCTCTGCACCATTTCAGAGCATCTTTTCTTATACCAAGCCAAACGTACTTTTGTCTGAGTTGTGTACTGGTTGAACGGCCACCAGGATGTGATAAATCATGCACAAGATGAAATATATCTTTTCTAAGATTGTTCGGAACGTATGGTCGTATAAATCCTGAAGAGATGTCACAATATATTTGATTTGTGTTATCAATATTAATTTTTTGTAATTTAAGTGAACTGTTTTTTGATTTTAAAATTTCTCGAAGTTCAGCATCATTATTTTGAGCTTCATTTAAATTTTCGGGAGTAACAGTAGTAGGCATACTAATGGTGTTTATTCTGGAAAGAGCGTCTGCTACTATGTTCTCTTCTCCAGATAAATGAATAATATCTGTGGTGAACTGAGATATGTAATCAAGATGTCTTAGTTGTCTGGGAGTTGCTTTTTCTGGTTTTTGTCTGAACGCATATGTGAGAGGTTTGTGATCAGTTTTGATAATGAAATTACGAGCTTCCAAAATATTTTTAAAATGTTTTATCGACACATATATTGCAAGCAGTTCTCTGTCATATGTGCTATAACCAGCTTCAGTTTTACTAAGTTTTCTAGAGTAGAAACCAAGTGGCTTCCAAATATTATTTTCTAATTGTTCTAACGAGGCACCAATTGCTTTATCAGATGCATCTGTGATTAAGGCAAGTGGTTTGTCAGAGGAAGGATGTACTAATAATGCAGCATTAGCAATGCTTTGTTTACATTTTTCAAAATCAGCTTCTGTCTCAGATGTCCATGGAATAGGACTTTTATCATTCTTTTTTGAGTTTTTTAAATATTCATTTAAAGGTGCTTGTAAATCTGCAGCATTCGGAATACATCTCCTGTAGTAGTTAATAATTCCCAAAAAACGTCTAAGCTCCTTTACTGTTTTAGGTTTAGTATAATTTAGAATAGTGGATACTTTTTCTATTGGTGGTTTACAGCCATCTTTATTAACTGTATAGCCTAAAAAGATAACTTCAGATTTGCTCAGCTGACATTTGTTGACATTTATAGTTAGGTTATGTTTTCGTAAACATTCGAAAACTAGTTTTAAATGCTCTTTATGCTGTTCAAGTGAGTCTGAGGCTATAAGGATATCATCTACATATGCAAATACAAAGTCTAAGCCACGAAAAAGGTTGTTCACATACCTTTGAAATGAAGGTGTTGCATTTTTTAACCCATATGGCATGTATAAGAATTCATATAAACCAAATGGAGTGATTACAGCAGTTTTTGGTATATCTTCTTCATCCATGGGTATTTGATGAAATGCTCTAGCTAAATCTAACACTGTAAATACTGATTTTCCATGCAGTTGTTCAGAGAAGTCATGTATATGTGTGATCGGATATCTGTCAGGTATAGTTTGTGAATTCAGACGGCGGTAGTCTCCACAGGCTCTCCAGCCTCCTGATTTCTTTGATACCATGTGTAGTGGACTTGCCCAAGCACTGCTAGATGGTCTACATATGCCAAGTTCTATCATATATTCGAATTCTGCTTTCGCTTGTTTAAGTTTCTCTCCAGATAATCTACGAACTTTTTCTGCTATAGGTAATCCAGTTGTGATGATGCGATGTGTGATTGACTTGTCAGCTTTTGGACGAAATTCTTTTTCAACAGTGATATCAACATAATCTTTAAGTAGATCACTACATGCAGTTTCGTTAGAAATTGTTGAAATTCCAAAAGTTTTAGTTTGTATTGTTGTACAGTTGCGTGCTAGATTTGTTGTAGCATCTATTAGTTTCTTGTTTTTTATATCTATGAGTAGGTTATATTTGCTCAAAAAATCTGCTCCAATAATTGCTGTTTTAATATTAGCGACTATGAAAGACCATTTAAATGCTCTTCTGAGTCCTAAATCTAGATTTAATATTTTTGTGCCATAAGTATTGATTACAGAATGATTAGCTGCAAATAGTTGTAATTTTCCTGGCTGTTTGTTACCTGGAATCATATTGGAAGGTAACACTGACACTACTGAACCAGAGTCAATTAGAAATTTTATATTGGAGCGTTTGTCAAGCACATGAAGTCTGTTTTCTGTTAAGTCACAATTGTTTGAATGTACACTATCATCATCACTGTTTAAATATTTGCTGCCATCAACTGTTGCTATTGTTGATGACAGCGCTATTGGTTTAACTGACTTGCGTTGTTAGCGTTATAGTTACATGGTTGAGTACATTTATTTGCCTTTTCACCGAATCGATTGTGATAGTAGCAAGTATTTCTGTCTATGCTGCGACCTCTGGACTTACTTCTATTATTTGACCTGGGATGCAATAATCGTTCCAGTTTTTTAGAAATGTCACTCAGTGTTGCAGTTATTTGCGCATTTGAAGATTCCAGAGCTGTTATTCTACTCTCTACATCAACAATAGACTGACTCTTTGGAGTGTATGATGTTGTCATTACTTGTTCAGAGTTGGAGGAGTATTCCATGATTCTGTCAGCGATAGCAGAGAGTTGGTCTAGATTTAAGTTTTTGCTTGCTGCTAAAATGCATTTCACTGTTTCAGGCATACGGTTCATCCATAGTGAACTAAGAACTTCTTCATTTACTGAGCCTGCTGCAGTTGTTTTTAGTTGCCTCAATAATTGTGATGGTTTCTTGTTACCTAGTTCTAAGCCAGTCAATAGTTTTTGTAGTTGTCTCTCTTTGGATTCCGTTATTCTTAATATAAGTGTTTCTTTGAGCACAGTGTATTTGTTATTTGTTGGAGGGTTTTCTAAGAAATCCTCTATCTCAGCAATAGCATTTTTGTCTAAATGAGCTAGTATTGTATGGTATTTTATATTATCAGATGTTATTCTTTGAATGACAAATTGGGATTCAGCACTTGAAAACCAAAGTTTTGGACGTTCCATCCAAAAAGGCGGAAGTTTTACTTTTTCTATAGACACTACTTGACTGTCCAAAGACACTGGTGTGATTTTCGAAGAAGTTGATCGATTATCATCTTCATGATCAGACATGGTCACAATACACGTGGACTGGAATAATCTGCTTATTATTTAATTATCTGTACGTCGGGTCACCAATTTTGGCTGCTTGTATAATGATATAAGCCACCAAAGATTATATTTATTTTATCAGAAACGATTTATTTTTGATAACTTTTAATGAAAAACTAACAACGTAAAAACAAAACAAGTTGGCGGTGGAAACCTTCTTATTCAAATCTGTCAAGTCTTCTTCTTCTTTTTTAAGCCGCTATGATAGTTCTCTGTAATCATAGGTCGGCAGCCACATTTTTAATATTTTTCTATGATTAGATTTTATTCTATTGTTTTGCTTCAAAACATTAAAAAAACCGGTAAAGGTGCAGAAGTTGTACCCAGACAGAACGCGCTTTTAAAGTCAGATTGACTATGGCGAGCTCTGTTGCCAACTCTCGCGTTCAAATTTACGATTGCTAGAATTTGTTTACTTGGACAACTTGAAGTGTTTTAAACGAGTAGTATTTATCTACTCTAAGTCCTAATTCTCTATGCATCTTTTAAAAATTAGCTTTAACTTACATATAATTGTTCTGAAGGCCATAAAATATTAGAATCGATGAAATATTTAATAAAATATAGATCAATACTGAAAAAAACTTTATTATTGTGACACAGATTATATTAATATAAATTATGTATAATAAATTGAATATATAATATAAAATCGTGTATTTTTAATATCTCATAGTTTAACGACTTAAAACTTCTTGATAAAATTGGTTAATATGAAATTAGATTGGCATATGAAACCAAATGATTACTTTAAAGCTATTGTGGAAGGTTCACACAGTAAAAATCGGACATTTTAACCTATTGTAACGAGTTTCTTACTCTGAAGAGTATACTGAATATTTTGTAACGTTTTTCAAATACACATATGGATAAATCTCTTATTTTAATACAATAAATTTATTCAATACAGCTTTAAAAATTTTCTTGTTTTTAAACGACTATTAAAATGTTTTGTAGCCTTTTAGAGAATCTATTATTCTGTTTTTAACTTTCATTTAAATATTACATTACAACTTGGCCTATAATTAACACTAAAATCCAAATAACTTAATCTTTTAACAGTTTTGAACATACATACTTACTTAAAATAAGGTATTTTCAAATAGAAATTCTAACCAAAATGTTTGTTTACAAAACCTTTTATCTAATACGTGAATTTAGGTCCATTGGACAGAACATGATAATTAGTATAACCGTATTTTTAATGCTATATTTTGTGGTATTTCAGTATTTCACAAGTTTCCGATTGTTACAGATATGCAATGGATCTGGCAACAACGCATGCAAATTTGAATTTCTCGCGCAGAATTCAGATCAATTTGTGAATGCGCACAGACCTGCGCACAAACAGGAACAAGTTCTGCACCATTACCAAAACAACAGTCGAAGACCACTTTTAATACAATCTGAAGTTGAATTAGAATTTGACAGAATTGACATTTAGTGGTTTGTTTACGTATCGAAAAATTGTTATAAAATCGAATTTACGGATTAATATCAGTGAAAAATGTGTAAAAATGTTAAAAACAGTGTAGAAATAATAACAAAAGTATTTAATTTTGTTAAAAAGAATTTACTTTTATTGACATATTGTCATTTAGTGACAGATCAATGTTCGAATTATTAAAACCGTGAAAAATCAGTGACGAAAGTTTAAAAATAGATCAAAAACAGTGTAAAACTATGAATTTATTATAAGTTTTTATAAAAAACACACTTTTGTATCATTTTTTGTATCAGCAATATAAAACAACAATAGTAAAAGGCCAATTAATTGACAACTAGAGTTTTATTGATTAAAAACATCAAAATTTGTTTATAAACAATAAAAAAATAATTTAAAAATACTAAATAAGTATAAATTTAATTAAAAGAATCTAATTTTAACAATGCTTATTTATTTTTATTTTATTGACTTTTCTTGAATCTAATATGAAAAAGAAGAATTATGTAGTGATAGGTGCGGCCATGGTGCGGCTATAAATCAAGACCATTCCATACACTGTTGCCACATTTCTGCCGGAACGTAAATGACATTTTAAGAACTTAACCAAACTTTTTTAAATTCAGGTGCGAAGTGCGAACACGAAATGATACGATTTAGTTACGAATTTAAAATAACGCTTATAATTTTTGAATTGTAAAATTTTTAATCAAAACTTTCAAAATAAAAACTTACGAAGGAAAAAAAAAACAAAGCTATAATGTAAAAATAAATATATTCTTAATATTTTTTTAAAATAACACGCGGGGAATAGTCCGTGGTCTATTTATGTCCCCTACAAGAATCGCCCATTTGGCTAAGGTCTGAGGGAAAACCACAGAAAAACCTAGACGATTCATAAAGCTTTGGTTTTGTAGATCGAAAATAATTGTTCATTTATCAATATTGCTACTGCCTTGAAATCTATTATTGATACCAACTAATTCTTAAGCTTTCGTATCAGTTGAACTTAGCAGATGAAGACATCTATCGATACAGCCAAGAGGAGGAGGAGACCGCATTTCATTTCCTATACCTATGCGAAGGCCTTGCAAGGACGCGGTATCTAGTACTGGGAGAGGAGAAACCGGCTGCTCCAAGTTATGCGGAGTGGCGACTGTCAAGGCTATTAAGTCTCATTAAGAGGTCAGGGCTGGACAAGGTTCTCTAATCCTATTCTTGAGATAATGGGTGGTCACAATAGATCTGCAAAGGTCGCAGTGATACAGGCTATAACAGCCAACCCAATAAACATCTAATCTAAAATCTAAGCTTTCGTAGTAGACTGAATCTAAAAAAAAACGAATATTTAATAAGTTAATTTAAAGGTAATAAAATACAAATTTTAATATTAAACTCAGCCCTGTTTATAAAAATAACAATGTGATTATTCGTATATCCCTTTTTTAATTTTCATTATTAAAAGTAGTCATGTTCACTATTAATCCTTAAAATAACTAAATTAGTGAGATAATGAGATAAATAAGACGAATATTTATATTATTAACTTCGTTCGACAAACCCTAGTAGAAATTTATCTTGGCGCGATATTGGCCAGATGTTGGAACCAATATTCGACAATATTGGAAATAGAAAAAAATGTTAACATTTTCCAATATACGTCCAATATTGGCGCAATATTGCAGAATATTGCGCCAATATTTAGCCAACTTTAGGCTACATTGGAAAGCAATATTGCCCCAATATTGGCCAATGTTGATTTTCCAATGTAGCCTAAAATTGGCCCGCAATATTGGGAAAATATTGGCGCAATATTGGTAGCCACGATAGGTTACAATGGCGTGCCAATATTGGGGCTATATAGCACCAATATTGGTAGCCAATTTAGGGTTTTTACTGTCACACATTGGAAGCGAATATTGCGCCTATATTGGCAACCAATACAACCCAAAATTGGGCGGCGAATATTGCGTCAATATTGGTGAAACATATAGCCGCAATATTGGTATACAATTCAGAGCTAATATTGGCAAAATATATAACCCCAATATTGATAATGAATATTAGGGTAATATCTCCAAAATACATTTCCCCAATGTTTCTAGCTCATATTGAGCCAATGTTGTTCTCCGCTGGAAGTTCAAAAATTATACAATATTAACAACCAATATAAGCTATATATTGTATATATATACCGACTGATACTTATTAATGGCCGCCTAGTATTGGTTTGTAAAAAATTTAAAAGCTATTTGTTTGTTAATAATAGACCAATTTGATGTACGTACTTAAACTGAAAAATAAATATCCACTGTAGTGTCGTCACCATTATGTACCGAATATATAGGTATAGACAATGTAAAACAATTTGTTATATTAAATATTTAGCTTAAATTGGAAGTTAACATTTCCCTTTTGTGGTAATTGAGGAGGTGTGAAATATACAAATTAGTTAGTTTTTAATGGATTTATTAAAAACAAAAAAGTAGTTTAACAAACAAATAACAAACCTTTGTAAGCTTAAAAAATGTTACTATTATATAACAACATACAAGAACACAATTACAAACAGGGTGTTGCATGTTCAAAAATCCCCTGAAAATGTGAGCTTTTAACACCACGTCTAAGTAATCTCCCAAGGCGCTAAAAGATTTCCCATTCAAAATACACGCAAACTTTGATGATTTTTTTAAGAGTAAGTATATTATTAAACGAGCAATCCGATATTTTATCGAAACGATATATTTCAGAAACAAATTTCCTAAACAAAAATCACCTATGTGACGGAATGCTGTGAAGGTAAAATATTGACTTATTATTAAGTGATCGTGAAGAGAAATATTTTAAAAAACATATTAATTTGCGTATAACGCTTTCAGAGAGCACTTAAAAGTTCATATGAAGAAGTCAAATTTTCAGGGGATTCTTTTTTGGACTTTTCCAACATGATTTTGAGTCGGGAGCGAAAATAAAAGAGTAACTTTCTAAAAGAAGCATCCCAATATATCTAATATATGAACTATATCAATGAATGGGCACACCCTGCATATAATTCACATAAAGGGAAATATAACTAACTAAATAACACTTTTTTAGAGTAATAAAAACATTGTAAATTATACAAAAATAAGAAAATCTCAGAAATTCGTGACAATAAACATAATTGCACAATACGAATTCTGACAAGTGAAAATATGTTTAAAACATAGCTGGTATGATTGGAATACAAAAAAATGAATAATCCTTTTGCAAAAACCTACTACGCAAGTAACACATATCCTACAACGCGATAAAAATATTAATTTATACTTTACGTATTATATCCTGCTAATGCACATTACCACACTGCTCAAATCCCATATTGTATTACAATTACAAATCTGTATCGTTACTTTCCATTAGAGTCGACGACAGCGGTGTATCACTACCTCTTGAAGATGCGGTGGAATTTCCTGAAGAAAAAGACGGAGTAGAAGTACCTAAAACAATAATTAGAAAACTTACTAGATAATTTGCATAAAATCAACCATGAGAAATTGTTAAATAGCATATGTTTGGGAATATTTTAAGCTGATTGTCGACCCTGCTTTCTCCATTTGCGTGAAGTTTATAGGTACAAAACATTATCAAGTAATTTTAAACTCACCATGTTCTTTCGTTGATCTCTTTCTTCTACCTCCATCACGATCACCAGATGTTGCCAGTACTGACGAAATTCTTTTTAGTATAACAATATCATCTACGTCGTTGTAACGTGTTTTAACAGCTGCCAATATAACCTTGTAGAGCTGTAATTTCGAAAAATTTTTCTTTCCGTTTCTACCGACACCGCTATATTCGAGGCTGAGTTCTTTAGACAACGTTTTACGCAATATATTCGAAATTAGGTTGTTTATGTCTTTTCCTCCAACAAGTGAGACACAAGCAAGCTAAAACACAACAAAGAAAGAATTCATAATTATTGAAGTAACATCATAATCGAATTCAGTTGTATGTATAATCCACAAAATATACTCACCACTTTTTGGAAAAATTCATTATTTTGAAGCTTCAATTCAACATCCTGAAGCTTTTCTTCAGAATGCATGGGGAACATTGAAGCTATTTCAACATCTTCTTGTGAAATAGTACTTTTCGCCATAGCTATGTTCGAAGTTGACAATTGTTCACGCAGACCCCTTAGTTCATATTGAATGCCACCAAGTATTTTTCCCTGTCTTTCCATAACATTGGATACCTTCTCCACAAAATCTGAAAATAAAATCATTGTTAGCTATTTGTATACCTGTAATAACAGTAAAAATTTCATGTCTGCATATGATTCCTACCTTATGTTCAATTTCAAATAGTTTTCTTCTACATGAGGGACATGTTCTGCTGTTTTTCTTCCATTCATTTAAACATGCCGTGCAAAACACATGTCCACATGGACTGCTATAGCACCAGTCTTTCGTCAGTTCCCCCAAGCAAATATTACAAGTGAATGCATTTTCTTTATAGTCTCTAGGCATTCTATGTACAAATTTCATAGAGCAGGCTGCAAACTTCTTGCATCTTCTAGTTTTTGCGTACTCGTAGCAATGCCCACCCTGCAACTGCATAGTTCGAAAAGTTTCTTTTTCCATGTTTGGAGGAACAACCAACCGATCTGTATAATACTTTTCTTCAAAGTAGTGGACATGCAGGTAGGTACAATAGTCTCCCAATGTACATTTTCCTGCTCGAAATGCTCGGCAGTAGCTATAGTAGTGCAATAGTGGACATTGCACATTAGGGGCATCTGTTGTTCAAATAAGCGGGACATAATCTAAAATATATATTATATGATTGATCAACTTTATACAAAATCCCCTTTTGAATGAGAATAATAAAATCGAAATAACTTTCAATGGCATACTTTCCTAATTACTACTACTAGTTGAAGAAGCTAAGAATTAGTATGTAGGTGGAACTTCTTTCAGGTGTGCTTGCTTGTTTGTTGGTTGTATATTTATGAACAAAAGAGTAAGTTAGTTTTAATACTAGAGGTTTCTTTTTCGTGAATGCTTGTGTTCAAATGATAGCTTAAAGAGGGTGATGGATTTAATTACACACTTGAAAATAATTCCTGAAGAGCTGATTTCATTGCCCGATTACACTACTAATGGTCTAACTAAACAGATGTTTAAGACTGATATTTTTCTTGGTAGATACCTACCTATGTATTAAACAAATTCAAATAATGCTACTAATCCTACCAAATGGTTTAGCACTCAGTATCTATGCTACAATACAGTAAAGTAGTAATTTTCAACATAAACATTATAGGGTGATTAAAAAAAAGATAATTTTTTTATTCTTACACTGTTAGAAATGTCTCTAAATTTGCATTATAAACTTAAGGTAATTTTAAATACAGGTACTTCAATTATTTTTCCAAGTACTTATGTAGTTTAAATTTACTGTAGCCACTTTGTAAATCTGATTTATATTACAATCGTACAATAATTTTGCAAAACAGTTTTAAAATTCAAGTCCAAATTAAATTTTAGCCTCTAAGGACTTTAAAATTAATAGAATACACGTAATTTTAAAGTGTAGAATTATACTAATTTTCGAAAACATACTGCAAAGAGTGGGTTTTTTGAATTAAGTTTTTGGTTGATGTTAATTTGTTTGATTGGAACACCAGCTACAAGAAGCAAAAAAAAATATATTTTTCTACAACCGTGCGTAAAGTATTACCTTTACGCACGGTTTAAGGTTCGTAAAGTTTAACTTTTTTTCACTAGTGAAAAAAAAAAGTTTTTTTCACTAGTGAAAAAAAGTATAAGATTATGCAAATAATTTTACGACTCTTATTGGCTGAGATTGTAAGGTGTTTACCTTCTACCCAGATGACTCGGGTTCAATTCCGGGTAAGGAAACTTTTTTTTTATTATTTAATTGTGTAAATTTGTGTAAATATATTTAATTATTAAATTATTGCAGTTTAATACACACAAAACTAGATATTATATTTAGTAATTTTTAATTTGATTTTTAATATGACAGAATGCAACAGAATTGTACTAAAGGAAAATTTTATCAAAACATACAGCCTAAAATTAATAATCAACCATGGTTTAAAGATAAAAATTTGGAAAAAGAAATAACTCGCATAATATGCAGAATGAGATTTAATCATGCCTTAGTTCCATCACATTTATATAAAATTAATTTAGCAGACTCACCATTATGCGAATGTGGTGATGAAGGAACAGTAGAACATGTAGTTTTAGAATGTAGCAGAAATCAGGAAAATAATAAAAAATTTATCGATAAATTAGTCACAATCAAAGATTTGACAAAACCTTTTAATCTAACTCAAATATTAATGAGCGAAAATAGATACATATATAGAATCCTTCATCATCACATTCGAGTGATTTCACTAAAGTTGTAAAAATAAAAAATAAAAAATTTTTATGTACCTATATCTCTATCTTAAGAAAAAAAAAATTTAAGAAAAAAGATGCATAAAAAAAAAGAGAAAAACAATCAAAAAAAAATTATATAAAAAAAAATAATTAAAAAAAAGAAACAATAATAAATAAAAAAAAAACTAAAAATCAAGAAAATAAAACAAAAAAAATAATTAAATTATAAATTAAACTACTAACAACATAAATATATGTAAATAATAAATAAAGAAATGTGATCTAACAGGAATTAATAATTAAAAAATATTCCATAACAGATGCAGATATATTATCAATAAGTGGTTAGGCTAATGAAATTCAGGGAATTTCGTAGTAAATATTCCAATCCCCCCCCCCAATATGACAGAAATATCAGTTCATGAATAAGGGTAAGTATTTTTATTTAAATGATGACTGATTGACATTTCAATTAATTTATAATTCAAGCATTTCGTGTTTCTACGTACCGGTATTATAAGGTAAGATTAATTTAAAAAATAAATATTTTGTTATCTAAAATATGTTTTAAATATAATATTTTTTTTCGCAGTAAGGCGTAAAAAAAATCAGGCCTATGCTTGTATTTCTTGTAAAGAAATTCGGTTGTGGAAAAAATATTGTATGCAACTCGTGCGTAAATGTTCCTTTTTTGACTCATATGATTGTCGCATTCGCCTGCGGCTCATGCGACAACATTCACATTCGTCAAAAAAGGTCACTTTACGCACTAGTTGCATAAATAACTATTTTGTTCATTTATTTTTGTGTAATAGTAGCAGATATCTTAAGAGTTTGTACTTATATAGTTACTTTAACGATATAATTATAATTTTGTTTAAAGTTCTTTGAAATTTGTTAATTAAATTGGAATTTTTCGAAATTAAATCAAAAAATTAGTGTGTATTGAATTTTGACGATAAATATCTTTTTTGTTTTTCTCCTCAAATTCATATTATCAGTTTAAGAATTCAAAGATTAGATTTTATATTTGTATTGAATTGCATTATTGTTTTGCTAACAAAATATTTTATACCTGGCTCTAATTTAGATATTTTGTGAATACATAAATCTCGACATAAATAGTCCAGGTAGACAGTAGTTTTATGGATTAGCATTTGTTTATCTTTTAACCGTAATAAAACTAACGGTTTGGTTTTCTCTAGAAAATTCATTTAATAAAGAAACAATAATTTCAGTGAAAAACTTTATAAAGTAAAATATATAGACTTAATTAATTATACTAAAAAGTAATAATAAACAGAAAAAATTCAATTGAATCGTAAGATAATCTTCTAGCTTTTTTAATAGCTGTTTTTTGTTACAAATATTTTTGCAGTTTAGTTCTTTTTTTAGGTCACATATCATGAAAATATTTTAATTCCTTTTTTTACATATCAATCATGGATATCAATCCATAAGGAAAGACAAAACTAGAAGAGATCAAAAAACGAACTGGCAATTTCTTTGATACTAAGGTGAAATTACTATCCGACAAACTGGCACAAAATTCCATCATGAGCCATCATAAAAATTCTATTATAAGTCTTTTGTTCTACAGATTGCATTAATTGTTAAATAAAAAACTTGTTACATTATAGGTATTAAATATTATGAAAATTAAGTGTATTAAATAATTATATTAAAAATTATAATAAATTAACGTGACTATTCTTTTAATCTACCAATTTTTAAAAATAAAAATTCCACCTTTACGCTATACGAAAATTAATAATTATATACTTACAGTCAACAAATCAAAAAAAAATATTCAATATTATAAAATTCTCAGTTTTATGTAAAGATATATAGAATAGTGTATGTAAAATTACAGCCCTTGTTGTAAAAGTTAATAATCAGTATTGTAATTTATAATGTAAATACAGAGGCAACTTTGAAAATTACAGTAACTGCTATTGAAATTTAAAGTGCGCCAACTGAAATATTAAATGTTGCTTGCTGGTAAAATTCATACCTGTTTGTAAGAGGAAAAAAAAGATCATAATTTTTTTAATCACTCTATATCAACACTAATTAATAAATATACTATCGTTTTCAGCAAACGTATTACCTACTAATTAAATCCAAAAATAGAAAATGGGCATTCAGCAGTTGTTTGGAAATATATTTCTAGTAAATTTACGTAAACAACATGTACACCTAATAATGCCATTTTTCTCACACAATATGGCGACCTAACAGTTTAAAATTATATCTACTCACCGTTTACTGGTGTCCATATTCACTAACACACGAGCTGATTATATTGTCTAATTATTAATTAAAACTGTAACCAAAAACGCTAAAATACGCACTAAAATATTACTCCGATTCTAATTGAAAGGAAATAATTTACCGTTCACACCGGTCAGCAACAAGTATATTGTATAAAAGTGGTTATTTGACCGACACAAACCGAGAAAAGCGGGAAACGCCCGAACGGCCCAAACGCCAAGACACCTCTCACACTGTTGCCATGCCAGAGCGAAATAAAACGGTAACAGATTAATTGCATGATCCTCCTTTTACCACAAATGTAATAAAAATTTGGGTGAGAGTTATTTGGACGTAAATTTACGAATAAGCTATGAGACATTCAGATTAGGTTTTATTAATCATCGTATCATTCAAAATATTACTATTTTGGATTTTATCTTAGACGAAGTTGTGCCTACAATTGTACGATCTCTGGCAGCACTGTGAGTTCAAAATACTTTTGTTAAGGTTTTGAAACAGTGTTGCCACCTTCGATGAAAATTGAATAAATATCCATTTCATATGTAACTTCATCATCTTTTGTCAACATTTTCTATATACTTATGAATGAAGTTTGAACTAAGACATGCTTTTTGCAAACTGATTTCTTTCAAATTGTATGTACCTAGGTAGGTTGTAATTTAATAACATATCATTGCTGAGAAATTATAGCTATAGACCTTCTGCGTCTATCGGTATATACGGGTCATAAGTAGGTATCAATCGTCAATACAGAAACTGAAAGTGTCTTCAATACCTAACTACCTACGTCTAATTTCATAGAACATAGCGATTGGGGCAATGAAATAACCATTAAAAATAAAAATAAAAATTTAATTTCAATGACAACGCCCACGAAGTACCTAGGTATAATGTGGCAATGCTGTAAATTCATAAAATATTGTCTTAATATAATGTAAAATCACCTATGACCGGAAATATAAGATCATTATAATCTCCAATTGATATTACCTTTACGCACGGTTTAAGGTTAATAAAGTTTTACTTTTTTTCACTAATAAAAAAAAGTGTTTTTTTTTTCACTAGTTAAAACAAGTAAAAAAAGCACTGTCTTTAATAAGATTAGCCGAGGGTCTAAAGTGCACACCTTCCACCTAGATGGCTCGGGTTCAATTCCGGGTAGGGAAACTTTTTTTTATTATTTACTAGCTGACCCGTCGGACTTCGTACCGCAAATCATTTATGTCATTCTTCAATTTTTCGTTTTTTTTTCTAATTTATTTTGATTTTATCGTTTTCATCATATTTTTTCGTTAGTTATCAGGTTTATACCATTTTGTTTTCGTTTTATTTTGTAGTTTATCGGTAAAATATATAAGATGCATAACAATACTTAGGTAATTTAGTAAGAATTTCTCGTTTAAATATAAGTGATATTAACTGCGCCACCTTCCGGTGGCGTCACACTACTTAAGTAAGGATTGCTCGTTTAAATGTATGTGATATTAACTGCGCCACCTTACGGTGGCGTGATATAAAGTAATCAAATAAGTAGTGGTTGCTCGTTTAATGGAAGCGCCATCTGCTAGTAACTTCCATTAATACGAATATTATATTCATCTTTCCCATTAAAAATACATCATCATACTGATTTTCATGACAATCGGTTGAACGGGGCGGAAGTCGATACTTTACAGCGCCGCCTGGTAGCAAGTTACATCAATGGGCATGGCATATAAAGTTTCTTCGTGGAAAAATATATGTACATACCAATGTTAATATTGATCGGTCAAATAGTTTCTGAGTCTATCGATTTCATACATACAAACATCCTATTATATATATATATATATATATATATATATATACATCCCACGATATTTGTGACGTCCAACCATAGCGCAGACATATGACGTCCCCCAGAAAGAGCAAGAAATAGTGTATATACTCGGTGTATACAGTTTACTATTGTAGTTTATAAGTCAGTGGTGACTTGAGTTATTAATCAATAAAAAAAAATCCTCCATTCTAAGATGGATGTGGCTTCCATCTACAGCACGATGTTTGTAACGTCCATTTGTATATTTTTGTTTCCATCTGATCCCATGCTACAGTATTTATGGCGTCCGTTCTCCGTATATTTCCCATTTTACGAGTGATATGGCGTCCTTCTCTGTTGCCAAACTACACTAAATAGTTTTTGTTTCAAAACCAGATAAAATCAATAATTTTCAGTATAGTGTGTAGGTATTACGCAAATATTAATAGTAATATTTCAAATTCACGAATTAGTAAGTTATGAATTAGATATAATATTTTTTGCTTCAAATTTTTACTATTCATTTATTTATTTATCAGAAGAGTCAGAAAAGGATACCTGAGCACTACTTATAGAATAATCACAATTTATAAAATGAACTTTTTATAGTCGAAAGTTTTTTTTTGGTGATTTATAAGTCATATTACTATTATTAAATTATTACTCCCTTGGCAAATAGCGCTTTATCGAGATAGATTACGGCATAGTCCACAGTATATTAAAAAAAAAATTAAAATTTTTCTAAATTAGTTTATTTTATTAACATTTAAAATAATAATTACTGTTGTCACATGTAGAACAAAAAAAAAATCTTCTCTCTCGCGTAGTCGATCCCATTATGAGAACATAACAGAACTGTCACCTTGACACATATCCGACGCTTAATCAACTAGGCTACGAACGACATATTTAAACACTTTCAAAATGATAACATGTATGCACAATTTATGTCATATTTCATATCAATTCAGTATAAATTTCGAAATTTATGTATATGCCTAAACACTCTTGAAACATGCATAGTCATCCAGTTCTTAGATATCCTGAAAATTTCAGAGCTCTAGGTAGTCGGGAAATAGGTTTAAATTCGATTATAAAATTCCACGGAATGACACATATATGCCTAAACACTCTTGAAACATGCATAGTCATCCAGTTCTTAGATATCCTGAAAATTTCAGAGCTCTAGGTAGTCGGGAAATAGGTTTAAATTCGATTATAAAATTCCACGGAATGACACAGAGACAAAGAACACGGTGAAAATATAAAAAAGTTTCTAAAAAATACTAAAATAATAGAAAAAATAAAATGTTATTGTATTAATAGTTAAATTTTCAAAGCTTAATTGTTATAATATTATTAATACAGTCAATAAAATGCCGCTATGTCAGTTATTTTCATTTATTTCAGTTAAGGGTAGACACGATTTAAAGTTGCTAAGATCAAATATTTATTATCCTTCTAGGTAAGTAATATATTGTTAACCTTTTCAAGAAATTTGATTTGATTTTACTAATTTCAAAGTCCTAAGAATGTCAAAAATAGACATTAAATGCAAAGATCAAGTGTAAAATCGTATCTCAGTACAAATATGTCTTAAAATTTATTTTTTCTACAACCGTGTGTGAAGTGCCTACTTCACGCACTCTGTAGAGTTTGTAAAGATGTACATTTTTTCACTAGTGAAAAAAAAACTCTTTTTTTCACTAGTGCAAAAAAGAAAAACAATTGAATTTGTTTTTTAGTATTTATTTGACAAATCTAGTATCCGGTTTTTTTTGCACTAGTGAAAAAAAGAAAAAGTTTTTTTGCACTAGTGCAAAAAAATAAAAATTGCAATCATCATTTATCGTCAAAATTTCGATTGTAGAAAAAAATTGTATGGAACACGTGCGTAAAGTACCTTTTTTTGACAAACTTCACATTCGTTAAAAAAAGGTCACTTTACACAATAGTTGCATAAATAACTATTTTTTAACTAAAGTAAGTACATATTTTATACATAAAATACACATATTTGTTAAAAAAAATTGTTGCAGGGTAAACCATATACAAGGAATATCAATAAATTAACCCATTTTATGATCTTAATATATTTTTTATAAAATTTATTTTAGAAAATTGGTTAATGATTCGTATAAAAATATATTTTGACAGGAATTGAATGTCACCGGTCAACTTTTATATCGTATTGTAAGTTTTTAGGAAAACAACAATTTAAATAAGTTAGTAGACCTTTATTTTTTATTTGTTAATTGTCTCTTCAATTATTTCAACAGTTTTATTGTAATAACAAAATGAAATTTTATTGATTAAAGGATGTAACGATTTAGTTAAAAAAAATTGATAAAAGCTGGCTTTCGTTGGGATTCGAACCCACGTCGTTCCGATTTCTAGCCGGACACTCTAGGATTAACCTTGTAGCACAGCGGATTGAAGCATTGTATCATGAGTCAAATCCGAAACATTTTTGAACTTTCTGTTATCAACTGAAAGACGTTGAAGACAAGTTTGAGTGAAACAGGAAGACTGAAAAAAGATAGTTTAAATGAAGGGCAAAATTGCGCTTGGATTTGAAACATGTCATAAAGCTTTAAGCAGCTAGGCTACGAGACCTCGTGTAGCTTAAATAAGAGAACTTTTTGATAGAAATCAGAAGGACGCTGGTTCGAATCCCACGGGAGCTTTTTTTGAATTTTCCTTCGTGGAATTTTCACATCATCAATTAATAAATGATATACATGATGTCTCCCAGCTGTTGGAACGTAGCTTTACACAACTTAAAAACAAGTTGATTTAAACCAATTTACTAATTTCTACGGTAGCCTGGTTAAACCTTTATGAAGTCTAATTACAGATAAGTATATCGACTAACTAGACTTGATTCATAACCAGGCAATTTTGGATGCAGGTAAGACGGATTAAATCAACTTACAATTGAACAAAATTATCCATTCTCCTATGTGGTACCATGACCCAGGTAGCACCTGACGTCTTAATGACGGCTAGAAGACGTCATCGTTTTCGGCCAAAAGACGTCTTTTTGACCGACTAAAAGACGTCCAGAGGACGTAAGTAAGTCACAGCCTAATGACGTCATTTTTCTGACGTCCAGGAGACGTCAATATTAGGCCCAAAAAATATAGGTATGGTCGAATGTAGGACGTCCTAATGACGTCATTTTGACGTCAAGGAGACGTCAATATTAGGCCCAAAAAATATAGGTATGGTCGAATGTAGGACGTCCTAATGACGTCATATTTTAATATTGGATGCTTAAAAATAGACGTAGGTAGTACTTAATGTTGTTTAAATAAAACACTTTATGATTCTTTACAACCTTTTATTCATTTGCAAATTAACTAAATAGTGAAACTTTAAAAAAAATGGTACTTTAGAATTAAAAAATAGAAGTCAGAAAAATAGATTTTACAAATCGGTAAGAGACAGTTTCATGGAGATGCTATCTAATTTGGCTATTATGATATTGTTCTGTTCCTTAATTTGATTTAAAATGGAAACAAATGTCTTGATGTCTAAAAAATGAAGTATATTATGAGAAAAAGTGTACTTTTTAAATTATTAAACGATTAATTGTAAACCAAGAAGTACTTTTTTGTGGTAATAAACTATTCTGTACCGCAAATAAAATCCCTAACTTCATAACACCCGCTATGTAATTGGAAATAAGATTATACAATACACTTACTTGTATCACTGTGCACATCTAAATGTGGCACTTGAGAAGCTGAAGAAGTGAATTCCCTATTTGTATCTCTTGATTCTCTATGATTTAGTGGTATTGAAGTCAAAGCTGATGTTGACGCGAAAACTTCAGTTCTTGAATGACTCAGTTCTTGAGACTCTATTAAGCCTAAAAATATCTCATTTAAAATACCAGAGGTTTCACAAAACATTCTAAACTTTAGTTTAATCAACAAACCCCATTTTTGTAAACAAATTATTAAATTTCATAAAAAAATACACTAAAAATTAACAAAAAATATAAATACCTGGGAGCTTTTTAATTTTTATTTTGAGGGGTCTGGAAAAATTGCTTTCTACCTCACTCTCATCACTTGATGTCTCCAGATGCCTCTGTTTTCTTTTTCTTATTGGTCTTCCTGTTACATCAATATTTTCAATGTCTGTGTCTGCAATGTCACTTGTAATTTCAGCTTCTCTTTCTTTTTGGTAAGCCTTTTCTAACTCGTCTAGAAAGATTTATTTAGGTAATACATTTTTCAAAAATAATCAGTAAGTTAAAGTAAATTTTCCTCTAAATTTCACTCTTTAAATGAACCGTCTAAGTAGTACAGACAAAAGTTAAAAGCCAAAAAGCAGATTATTGGGGGGAAAAAATTAAAACTAACGAGAAAACTATTGAAACTGATCCAGTTTTTTATTATAATATCTCCCTAATAAATAAACCTACTTATGTTTTTACTATCATAGTAAAAACATGTTCAATATTCTTCTCTACTGTTTATCTAGTCAAGATAATAAACTCGAAAAACTAAGGATAGTATTTCGCTTGAGATTTAGCTTTTCTGTTACTTTAAAAAAAAAATAGCATGCTCGGTAACTACATGAGTTATCGAGCATGTTGTATGGAAACTTTGTGCTTTTTGGGCACCTTCATAATAGTTATCTACTTTCTACTAAAGCCAATAATATTATTAATAACAGCGTAAGAAGTTTTGACTTACCAGTTTGGTAGAATATCCTAGTAATTTCGAATAATTTCCACTTTTCGTGATCTACTTCTTCACCTAAAAGAGCCCGTTTAACTTGACTTGTTTTTTTGTATGGCGGCCAAAACACCTCCCGTTTTAGAGGTGTCAGCCATGTTTTATTCACAACAGCTAGGCTGTTGTTTTCTTTAAATTGCACTACACAAAACATAGGTATTCGTATTCGATTCAAAGATGTTTTTTACCTGTTGTAGATCGATGTTTGTTGGCGAAGGGTGTAGGTTTTGGAGTAGCCGTAGTATATAATCTGTTGTAAATTGTAAAATGTAAATCGTCTCTAGCAACTAGCGAACGCGGTCGGCGGTTGGCTTCTCTAATGAGTCTAATGGCCGCCGAAAGCCGAAATGAATCCGAATTCCGAAGGGTCACGGAAGAGGACGATCGGATTTTAGGCGTTAGAGTCGCTACAGCGCTGTGCAGCATTAAATGGAGGGAAATTTAAATAACGTGAAAGCTACTTAGCCGCGGCCGTGTATTGCCTGTAAATTGTTTGTCACCGCCACCATATCGCCATATATGGCGTCGTAATGACATGGTCGTTATGGTATGGTATATAGATGTGAAAAATTTGTTGTCACAAAAATGTTTAAACGTTATAACCAGATAGTTAAATATTTTTTGAGATATTACTAGAAGTGAACCTACAAACAAATTAAAACCAAAAATTTTACAAATAAAAACTATCATCCTAAATTAAAAAAACACCATTATAATGTCCTTAAAAAGACGTCTTTAGGACGACTTATTTGTTTGTCGTTTAGACGTCTTTATATTGACGTCCTCTGGACGTCAATTTTTGGTCCATGGACCTATAAGACCAGAACTGACCAAAATTTGACGTCTATAAGACGTCATCTTGGTCATTGTGGTTACCTGGGGATTGACAGGAAAATAAAAATTCAAAGTCGATGAACCACAACAAGTTTATTTAATAAGTGTTGACGACTAGTTTCGGCAAATTTTTACCATCATCAGGTCGAAATTGTTAATAAAAAATGAAGTATAATAACAAGGTGTTCATCGAAAAGTTTTATGTAACATTAAATATCTTTCCTCAAAGAAAATTATTGAAGTGAAAATTAAAGTAAATAGAATTCTAAAGAAAATTCTGATGGCCGTGTCCACAACATCACATGTCCGCCATTTTGAGGTTATTTGACAGGAAAATTATAAAGGGAAAGCCACGAATGGCTTGAAGAACCCACATAATCTAACTTGAGATAGATAATGAAACTTTAAAATTAAGTGCGGTGAGCACATAAGAAACTTTACTAAAAAGGAACTTAAAACTTGAAACGTGGTGACTTTTGAGTACCAAAATGAAGATGTACAACAAATTCGCTTCATTTTGGGTTTCAAAAGTTTTTTATGTGCTCACCGCACTTACTTTTAAAGTTTCCTTATCAATCTCAAGTTAGGTTATGTGGGTTCTTCAAGCCCTTCATAATTTTTATTTTGAATAACCTCAAAATGGCGAATGGCTGATGGACACCGCCATCAGAATTTTCTTTTATATAATTTTACCAACTGTTTTTGAGGCCTCACGTTGGTTATTAGAATTCTATTTAATTTAATTTTCACTTAATAATTTTCTTCGAGGAAAGATATTTAATGTTGCATACAACTTTTCGATGAACACCTTGTTATTATACTTCATTTTTTATTAACAATGTCGACCAGATGATGGCAAAAATTTGCCCAAACTAGTCGTCAACATTTATTAAATAAACTTGTTGTGGTTCATCGATTTTGAAGTTTAATTTTCCTTAAAAACGACTTATTTTAAACTCAATAATTTGTAGTTAGTTATGACTCAATCTCTCGAAAGACACCCTGAATCTATTAAATTCTTCGAAAATACTATTAGAGCATGTAAATGTTAAAGTTTTGCCGAAAATAATGTAAAATAAACATGAGGATTTCGTTGCGAGAAAGAAATCAATTTAGAATTGTCATGAAGACTCGTAAAATAGTACAATAGTACAACTAAGATTGTTGATAGGGCGTTATTAATTTTATATGCTTTTTGAAATAAACGTTCACAAAAAAATATTCTTTATTTTTTTTTTTATCCTAGTTTTCTGAAATTTAGTTACCTTCATACCACAAAAAAAAACGTTTTAAAAGAAACATTTTAATTAATTAAATTTATTTATTCCACTTTGCTTTTTTAAACTATTTATTACATTGTGATTCACGTTATTTCTGTTTTTGTTTAAAATTCTATATACCTTTATAAATTTCTTTAAAACATTATCGTATAATTACGTTTAATATGTATTTCTAACTAAAAAGTTCCTTATTAGTTTTGGGTATTAATTTTAACAATTAAACTTAATCTTTATAAGTCCGTAGCTACCAGATTAAGTAGATACAAAACAGAAATTAAAGTGAGTCTGGTATTTAAAATACTGTTAAAATAGCACAGCAGATCGATAAAACAAGAGGACAAAACGTTGCCAAATTAACGGACGTCACATCCACTGTTGTGTGGACTACACTCAAGTATTCGTATATTTGAACAATAATAATCTTTTACTAGCGCCATCCAGGCAGTAGCAAAGGCTGAAACTAAAATATATAATATCACCCAAAAAACATCTTTATGACGTCCTTCCCAAATTTGCATGGGGGGTCAAGGGGGCGACAAAGAACCGTTTTACATTACATGCGTTGTGGCGTCCGGTATACGGACGTCACAACGCACCGGACGCCACAACTACTGCAGATTGCAAGGACGTCATATCCTACGGAGATTAAATATATATATATATATATATATATATATATATATATATATATATATATATATATATATATATATATTGAAATGGATCCTCCTTCCGGAACACCCTCTTTCAATAAAGTTATCAGTCGTGGATTCCAAAAATTTTAAATTGATTGTCCTAAAATACAAAAATTATAATTATAAAAAAAAATTCTTTCGCTTCTGTCTAAATTTTTTTTCTTCCGTTTTTCCACTCTTTCTCTATATCTTCCTCTTCCTAATACTTTCCAACTCCTCCTTGCTGCTGCCTTTCCATTTATCTAATACCTTTTTACTGCTCAGCTCTTTCTCTATACCTTTCTCTTCCTACAATTTTCCAACTCTCTGCTTTTCTATATCTTTCAAGTTCTGGTTTGTATTACTGTTTGCTCCTGCTTTATGTTTATCTTCTAATATTTATTTTTCTTTTTATTTACTTTTAAAATAAGATTTATTTAATTTTATTTCATAACTTTTTTATTAATGACAACCCTATTACAAATTCAATGACAATCTAATCAATAATAATCTCTTAACAACATAACATCCTATGATCTAAACAAAAACAAATACAATATCAAAAAAAATACTTAATCAAGACAACCGATTTAAAAATCATGACCACGTTCCAACACTTCTTTGAAAGAACATGCACCATTGAAGAAAAATCCATATTAATTTCCCCCAAATTTGATTTGACTTGGTGAATCACTTCATCTTGCCAAATCAAATTTCCTTTCAGTAGGAAATTTTTCTTCACCATCAGTTGTCAAGCTTTAACTTTAAATATTTCAATTTTAACTTTCATACAAAAATAAATCATTAACATTAAACATTCCACGAATTTCTTCACTTTCAATAAATTTTACTATATAACTATTTCCCTCATTCTCATTCACAATTTCATATGGTCCCTCAAAAGGAAATTGTAATTTAGCACAAATATTATTTTTTTTACTTGTTACTCTCAACGCTTTAACTATTACTAAATCCCCTTTTTTAAATGTTGTTTTATTTTTCCTTTTCTTTTCCATTCTTTTTACATATTTTTATGCATTCTTATTTTCGCTTATCCTAACTTCTTCTAATACCTTTTCATATTCAATTCCCCTTTCCCTTATCCATTTCCTTTGTGGATTCTCTCCTTTTAAAATATATACTGGACATTCATTCATTGTAGTATTTGGCACTTCATTCAAATAACATTCTACCTCATTTAATTTTTCTCCCCATTTCCTATTATTTTGATTTACTAAAATTCTTAAAAACTTATTTACTTCTTTAATATACCTTTCAGCAGGATTTCCTGCTGGATGTCTAATACTAATAGTACTACATTTAATTCGATGATGTTCAAAAAACTTTTCAACTTTTTTATTTTTAAAATATGTTGCATTATCTAAAATAATATTTTGAGGTTTACCTATCTGCTCTATATATTGATTTAACTTTTCTAACACTATTTTTGTTTTTATATTTTTTGTTGCATATAATTTAACAAATTTTGAAAACACATCCACTATTACTAAAATATTATTATTTCCCTCTTCATTAACTATTAGATTACTAATAAAATCTATTGCCACTATTTCTAAACATCCACTTGCCATTACAGTTTTCACTATATTATAATTTTTATGATTTTTCTCTTTTCCTAATTGACAAACATGACATTTTCTCGTTACCTCTTTTGCTATTTTATGATCCCTTTTACATATATAATTTTCCCTAAAAATTAACCATATTTTTCTTGCTCCTATATGCCCATATTCTAAATGTAATTCCCTTAAAATTCTTATTCCCAAATCTTCCTTTATTACATACAATTCTATTTCTCCCACCTTTTTAATCACTATATTATCCTGTATTATTGATCTATTTTTTTCTTTTTCTGTTAAATTTCTTTGATCTTCTAATATTTGATTTAATGAATATATTCCTTCAACATCTTTCATTACATTCACACCTATTTTAATTATTTTCCTATTATCAGTTTTTTCTTCCCTTGTTAATGCATCTGATACAATATTTACTTTTCCTGCTATATATCTAATTTCAAAATCATACTCTTGTAAACTCAATATCCACCTATGAATTCTATTATTTCCATATCTATTTTTAAAAATTGATGTTAATGCCAAATGATCAGTTTCCACAAAAAATTTTCCCCCTAATAAATAAAACCGTAATTTGTTTATACAGAATATAATACTGGCTAATTCTAATTCTGATACACTATAATTTTTTTCATATTTCTTTGTTATTCGTGATACAAAACAAATTGGAACTTCACCTCCCCTCTGAATCTGAATTAATACCCCCGCAAACCTATCTTTTGATGCATTAGTACGTAATATAAACTTTTCATGATAATTTGGATGATATACTATTAACTTTTTACAAAATTCCTGTTTTAAATTTTGAAACGCTTCTTCCCTTTCTTTTGTCCATTCCCACTTTTAATCTTTTTTTAATAATTCTATCAACTTTAATTCTTTTTTACTTAGATCTGGTATTAATCTCTTATAATAATTAATAATTCCTAAAAATCCCCTCAATGTCTTTAAATTTGTTGGCCTTTTATACTCTCTAATTCCTTGTATCCTATTCTCATCCATTTCCATTCCCTTTTCATTTATCTTATATTCCAAAAATGTTACCTCTTTTTGAAAAAACCTACATTAATCAATATTTATCTTTAACCCCGCAATATCTAATTCTCTCATTACAATTTCTATATGCTCCATATGATCTTTTTCATTTTTAGAAAATATCAAAATATCATCAACATAATGCAACACAAATTCATCATAATTATCTAAAATTTTATGAACTGCGCGTACTAATGCTGCACAAGCACTTTGCACGCCAAATGGAACTACACAAAACCTATATACCACCCCATCTATTGAAAATCCTGTATAATCTTTACTTTGTTTGTCTAAAGGAATCAACCAAAAACTATGTTTCAAATCAATCTTAGAAAACCACTCTGATTCACTCAACCTTCCAAAAATCCCATCCACATTCATTGGAGCTTCATATTGTGGAACAGAAAATTTATTAATATTTCTTGCATCCAAACACAACCTTAATTCCCCGTTTGATTTTTTAACAATCACTATTGGATTAATAAATCTAGTGTTACTTTTTTCTATAATACCCGCTTCTAACATTTCTTTTACTTGTTTTCCGACATCTTTTCGATATAAATATGGAATTGGATATGTTCTTATTCTAAATGATTCTATATTCTTTACCTCATTCTTATGTGTATATTCTTTAGCTATTCTCATTTCCTTCATTATTAATTTCTTATATTTAATAATTATATTCTTTACCTGTTCTTTAAATTTTTCATTACATATAAATTCAAATTTATTAATTTTCCCATAATCTTGATCTTTTTCCATCAAATTTATTTGTTTTGATTCATTACCCTTATTTTTTTCAAAATTCCATTTTATTTTATCATGCTCAATTTCCACCCATTTATTTTCATAATCAATTTTTACATTATATCTATGTAACAAATCAGTCCCTATCACTATATCAATTCCTAAATTTTCTACTAATAAAAATTCCATTTCTATATTTTTTTTATTTTCTAATTCTATTGACTTAATAACAGATTTATTTACTTCATATAATTTTTTCCTATTTGCACCTACCAAAGTTATTTTGGCACAGTTATTAATTTTTCTTTTTCATCTATCAATTTTTTATTTGTATTAGTATTGATTTCTTTGATTTCATCTTTACATTCTTTTATTTCATCTTTACATTCCTTGTTAATAATTGTTTTAATTTTTACTTCTTGTAACTCCTCTATTTCCGTTATTCTCGCTATTATTTCAGTTCTTATTTCTTTCTTCGTTTCTTCCAATTTTTGTTTGTTTATTTCCATTTGTTTCTTTATCTCATTTTTGAATTCTTCTTTTATTTCTTTTTTCATAGCATCCATATTTAAATTTATTGATTTAATATCTCTGTTCATTGCTTCAATATTTTTGTTATTTGCTTCCATATTTTTATTCATTGCTTCATTGTTTTTGTTTATATTTTTTAACATTTCCATCATTTGTTCCCATGATGAATCCCTTCTATCCACTATTTTACTATCCTGATTACCCTGATTATCCTGACTATCCTGAATACCCTGCCTATCCTGAGCCTCCTCCTGACTCTCCTGATTATCAATATTATTCCCTTGATCCCCTTGCTCTAACATTCTATCTGTAATAACCTTTCCCCCTCTTAATTTCATACAACTGCTTATAATTTATTTAATCTTTCACTCCGAATCACACACCTTTGTTTTTTAATAAAGCAAGCTTGACACCTAATAGCAAAGAAAAATCTCTTACCCTCAGTGCCGAAGCAGCCACACGTTCTGGGCGCCAATTGAAATGGATCCTCCTTCCGAAACACCCTCTTTCAATAAAGTTATCAGTCGTGGATTCCAAAAATTTTAAATTGATTGTCCTAAAATACAAAAATTATAAATATAAAAAAAATTCTTTCGCTTCTGTCTAAATCTTTCTTCTTTCGTTCTTTCCAACTCCTCCTTGCTGCTGCCTTTCCATTTATCTAATACCTTTTTACTGCTCAGCTCTTTCTCTATACCTTTCTCTTCCTACAATTATCCAACTCTCTGCTTTTCTATATCTTTCAAGTTCTGGTTTGTATTACTGTTTGCTCCTGCTTTATGTTTATCTTCTAATATTTATTTTTCTTTCTATTTACTTTTAAAATAAGATTTATTTAATTTTATTTCATAACTTTTTTATTAATGACAACCCTATTACAAATTCAATGACAACCTAATCAATAATAATCTCTTAACAACATAACATCCTATAATCTAAACAAAAACAAATACAATATCAAAAAAAATACTTAATCAAGACAACCGATTTAAAAATCATGACCACGTTCCAACACTTCTTTGAAAGAACATGCACCATTGAAGAAAAATCCATATCAATATATATATATATATATATATATATATATATATATATATATATATATATATTATAACATATACGAGTGTGTAAGAATAATAATTTCTTTTGATTATTTAAATTACTATGTTATAAAATATTCCTTACCATGAATTTATTTTGAATTTAAATATAAATATTAAATAGGTAAGAATTAACTTAATTTAATTATTTTCCAATATTATTATTTAGATATGCTACCGGCTATTCTCTTATATCAGGGTCAGAGTTCCAAATATTCAAAAAATTTAGATTCAAAATCAGTTAATATAAAAATTTTCAATAAAATGACTGTAAAACCACACTATCCTAGACCAATGATGTTTTCTAGGCATGAATTGTATATAAATTTCTAACCTTACTAATTCAAAATGTGACAAACTTCAATAAACCGTTGTTAAACCCAAATATGCATTAAATATATGAAATGAAATATTCTGATTTGTGTTAATAAACAATTCAAATTAAACTTATCAAATAGTGAATATTAATTTAGTTAAATACGTAAAACAGTGAAATACAAATGTTCATCAAAGTTATAAAAAAATCAAACACAGAAAACTCTTTATTGTACCAGGTAAAAAGTGGATACCATTTGGATGAAACTTCTCTCCTCTTCTGGAAAACCAGGATTCAGGATTCACTTCTCTGGACAATCTACTTTATTCCCCGGAACAGCAAAGATTTCAGGACACTTTGTAGAGATCAAACAATAAATTCCCCTTCAAACCAAAAGATAAACTGCTACTTCCTCCTCTGGTAAGTGTAATTATGACTTTCTTTCTTGTTAAATATTAGTTTAATCTTCATTAACTTAATTAAAATGCAGTCATACCATATACTGCTCAACCCACAATTCAAGTATCTATTTCTTCATAAAATATTGTAATTTTCTCTTACCAATTGCTTTCTCAGGTTACCTTGTGATAATATTAACACTTTAAACTGATTTAAAACTTTCTTTTATCAATATTTTCAAAAAAAACTCAAAATTTCTACGGAGCAATTTTTAATACAACGTACATCTCAAGAACCAGAAAACAAGAGAGATTCTATCAAATCAACAAAAAAACAACTGAAAAATTCAACAAACCTAAATCTATACATCCTTACCACCTAATCGCCTACTAATTCCTTATTTAAATAAAATTACTAACAAAATCTAATTCTTGATTCATTATTACAATTTAAAACAATGATTATTCTTTTTATTTTTAAACAATTTACTAGCCCTATAAACTAATAATTTTCTCTTTTTCAGAATATTTCATTTGGCATTTGAACTATTAACAAATTAGAAAATGGTTGATAAATTTGTATATTTTAAAAGTAAGTAAAAGTTTTAATATTTATTTTAACTATTTGTGATATTTTTATAATTTAATTTTCTTATTTAATTATACCCTTAATTCATTTAAAAATTAATGTTTAATTACTAACGTATTGGCAATTTTATAAACTTTTAATTATTTACTTTTCCCATTTATCAATTTCATAATTATTGAAACTTTATATAATGTAGATTAAACCATTTTGAATCTTTAAATAAAATCTTTGAAATGAATTTGTAATTTTTTCTTTCTTATTCTATTTTCTTTTTTCTTTTTTAGGAATTATGAAAAAGATGATGATAATTAATCCCACTGTTACTGCATTTGTGCTCTGACCCGAAATAGGAAAATTTTCCTTTCTCTATTTTCCATAAGATTTTCATTTTACATTCTTATTTAATATAGCATAGTAACTCATATCATCTCAAATCCCCCAATTAAAATTTTTTATAATCAATTATATGTCCATATTTGAATAAAAAAATTATAATTTCTATTCCCACTTTAATAATTTCATTGCTGTCAAATAACTTTGCTTGATACATTATATCTTTAATATTTTAGTTTATTTTGTAAAGAAAATTTAACTTTATTTTAATAAAATAATACAAATTTCTTTGTTCTATATTTCATTTTATAAAATGTTCATTTGATGTAATTGCTTGTAAATGATTATTTATATTCTAAAACTATAAATCAATAAAAATTTAATTTATCTCATATTCCCTTCAAAAAAAAAATTCTTTAACCAAGAATATTTAAACTTATTATTCATACCAGTTTCAATTGTAATATCTTTTCATTCCAGGAACTGTTTTAATGTTTATTCCATAAACATCCCAGTATTTTTCATAATAAATAAAAAAAAAACTATGTACACCTAAAACTACTATTTACAACCTAATATCTATTTACAAAACTGCTTGAAATATCATCTACCCTTCTGCATTTTCTTTATAAATTTCTTTATTTCTATTTTTTTTTATAATATCACATTTATTCTTTCTTTCTAACATTTATTCAAATATACTTTATTTATTATATTAATAAACTTGTTTTTTTCTTTATGAAATATTAATACCTATACATTAAATTTTCCTATACACCTAAATATCTTGCCTCTTTCCTGATAATTCCAAATATACCCAATACCTACTATATTTTTAAATTTCTTCCCCCTTTCTTGGTATTTTCCTATATACGTATAACCTAATATAAATTTAGTTTTCTTCCCCCTTTCTTTATATTTCCAAATGTACAATTTTTCCCAGACTGCTACTTGCTTTGCTTTATATCCATCTACAAATTTCTTAATAGTCTTCTCCCTTTCTTCATCTATTTTATTTGTGTCTTCCTCGGTACTCTTCAAATTGTCTTCTTTTATATAGTTAATTTGTCTTTTAAATATCTTAGTATCTTCTTTTATTACCTCCAATCTTTTATTTGTTTGATCCATTTTATCATTATTCTCTTCAAGTTTTCCTTCAATTGTTTCATTCATATTCATAATATTTTTATCCATGGTTATCATAATACTTGTATTCATTTCTTCAAACTTCTTATCCAACTCTTTCATTATATCTTCTTTCCTTTCACCCAATTTTTCATTATTCTCTTCCAGTTTCTTTTCAAATTCCTTATTTATATCTTCTCTCATATCTTCTTTTATTTCATCCAATATTTCGTTATTCTCTTCAAACTTCTTACTATCTTCTTCTATTTCCTTCAATATTTCGTTAGTCTCGTCCAATTTTTTATTATTTTCTTCTAGTTTGTTATTTACTTCTTCTTTTAATTTCTCATTCATATTTTCTGTCATGTCTTCTTGTACTTCATCCAATATTTTGTTAGTATCATCCAGTTTTTTATTACTGTTTTCAAATATTTCATCCATATCTTTCTTAATACCTTTATAAGTCTCTTCATATATCTTCTTTATATCTTCTCTAATATCTTCCCACATCTTCATATTATCTTCTTTTTGTTGATCAAATTTCTTATCAATATCCTTTATATCTTTTTTAATATCTTTACTCATATTCATCATGAAACTTTGTATCATCCTGAACATATCAGGTTGGGGCTCTTCTCTTGGTATTTCCTGTACTACCTGTTCTTCTCTTGGTTCAGCAGTTGCCTCTTTCTCTGTTTCAACCATGGTTCGATCCAGTTCTCCTCCTATCTCTACCAAATTGTCTCCTTCTTCTATCTCTGCTTCTTCTTGTGTCTGTCCTGTTTGAATCAACTCTTCCACTCGATAATTGCCTGCTCCTAACACTCTCTCTTCATGCACTTGCATCGCTACTCTCTCGACCTCAATCTCTCCTCCATCACTACTTTCACTCTCATCTCCTACTACTTTACCATCTCTCAATCTAATTTTTCCATCCATATTTACAATTTATTTTATCGAGAAAAATATAACTAATGTTTAAAAAATTTTATTTACAATACCTTTATCTTAATAAAGATTCACCAAGCAAATGTCTTTTAATTATTTTATTATTTTGATCAATCAGAATCAAGCAAATAAATCTTAAAAAAAATTTACCAAACAAAGTTTTCTTGACTAGTGTTTTTAATATCCGAAAATCCTAAAGTTTTTATTCTTTAAAAAGGCTTTAGTTTTGATTATTTAGAGCGAAATAATGAAACAAAAATTTTAACAAAATTCTCAAGTTTTAATTATTTGAATAGGCTCCAATTTTGATTGTTTGGAGCCCCACGTTGGGCGCCAAAATTTATAACATATAAGAGTATGTATGAATAATAATTTCTTTTGATTATTTAAATTACTATGTTATAAAATATTCCTTACCATGAATTTATTTTGAATTTAAATATAAATATTAAATAGGTAAGAATTAACTTAATTTAATTATTTTCCAATATTATTATTTAGATATGCTACCGGCTATTCTCTTATATCAGGGTCAGAGTTCCAAATATTCAAAAAATTTAGATTCAAAATCAGTTAATATAAAAATTTTCAATAAAATGACTGTAAAACCACACTATCCTAGACCAATGATGTTTTCTAGGCATGAATTGTATATAAATTTCTAACCTTACTAATTCAAAATGTGACAAACTTCAATAAACCGTTGTTAAACCCAAATATGCATTAAATATATGAAATGAAATATTCTGATTTGTGTTAATAAACAATTCAAATTAAACTTATCAAATAGTGAATATTAATTTAGTTAAATACGTAAAACAGTGAAATACAAATGTTCATCAAAGTTATAAAAAAATCAAACACAGAAAACTCTTTATTGTACCAAGTGAAAAGTGGTTACCATTTGGATGAAACTTCTCTCCTCTTCTGGAAAACCAGGATTCAGGATTCACTTCTCTGGACAATCTACTTTCTTCCCCGGAACAGCAAAGATTTCAGGACACTTTGTAGAGATCAAACAATAAATTTCCCTTCAAACCAAAAGATAAACTGCTACTTCCTCCTCTGGTAAGTGTAATTACGCCTAAAAAATCTGTATAGATTCAAACGTTTTCTAAATGGTACACAGAAATATTATTTGTGTAACACGTTAGTACTTTCTCTATTTGACTATGCTGATGTCGTTTACGGAGAGTCCCTAAACAGTAAAACTAAAAAAAGTATACAAAAATTACAAAATTCGTGCATGCGATTTTCTTACAATATTCCCTACAGAAATCATATAACTCCTTATTTAAACCGTCACAAAACTCTAAACATGAATTATCGTAGAAGTTTCCATATGCATAGATTTGTTTATAAAGTTATTAAATCACAAAAACCTTCTTATTTATTTGAAAAATTTGCGTTTTTTTCACAAATTTATGGAACTCGAAATAATTTGAGATTTATAACTCCTCGACACAGAACAGCAGCTTTTCAGAGATCTTTTACTTTTACCACAGTTAGAATATGGAACAATCTTCCTAATCAGTCAAAACATAAATCTTTAATAAGGTTTTCTAAAGCTATAACAGATAGACTTTTAAACGAACAAAATTTATTATAAATTTCAAATATATTATTGTTAACAGAAATTATCTAAAAAATAATTTAAACTAAGATTGAAACCACTCGTCGATAGGTTGAAAACTCCAGGGGCTTCTTCCTCGGGGCTGTCTCTCCTCCATCCTCTCTCTCTTTCTCTCTCTCTCTCTCTATCTCTATTTTTTCTCTATTTTTTTCTGTATGTTTAAGGTTGAATAACACTTGTAGACAATAATAATTTAAAAAAAACTTAGGTAACTTAAAATATACACAGTTTTCTTTATATTTTTATATATTATCTTTTTGTTCCGAACATTTTACAAAAATGGGTATAATGTATATTTTTTTTACTATTTTTCTTTATATAAAGCTGAACATATTAAGAATGTTATTAATAATATTTATTTTTTAGTTTTTAGTTTTAAGGGTCTTTCCGCATTGGTTCCCTCTCAGGGAACTAATGTTATCGGTTTTTATAATCGTGGAAAGTTCCTTTTGTCACTCAAGAGAACTTTATGTTATTTTATTTTAATTGTTGATATACTGAGTTGGCAAATAAAATATTTTGATTTGATTTGTAATTATGACTTTCTTTCTTGTTAAATATTAGTTTAATCTTCATTAACTTAATTAAAATGCAGTCATACCATATACTGCTCAACCCACAATTCAAGTATCTATTTCTTCATAAAATATTGTAATTTTCTCTTACCAATTGCTTTCTCAGATTACCTTGTGATAATATTAACACTTTAAACTGATTTAAAACTTTCTTTTATAAATATTTTCAAAAAAAACTCAAAATTTCTACGGAGCAATTTTTAATACAACGTACATCTCAAGAACCAGAAAACAAGAGAGATTCTATCAAATCAACAAAAAAACAACTGAAAAATTCAACAAACCTAAATCTATACATCCTTACCACCTAATCGCCTACTAATTCTTTATTTAAATAAAATTACTAACAAAATCTAATTCTTGATTCATTATTACAATTTAAAACAATGATTATTCTTTTTATTTTTATAAAATTTACTAGCACTATAAACTAATAATTTTCTCTTTTTCAGAATATTTCATTTGGCATTTGAACTATTAACAAATTAGAAAATGGTTGATAAATTTGTATATTTTAAAAGTAAGTAAAAGTTTTAATATTTATTTTAACTATTTGTGATATTTTTATAATTTAATTTTCTTATTTAATTATACCCTTAATTCATTTAAAAATTAATGTTTAATTACTAACGTATTGGCAATTTTATAAACTTTTAATTATTTACTTTTCCCATTTATCAATTTCATAATTATTGAAACTTTATATAATGTAGATTAAACCATTTTGAATCTTTAAATAAAATCTTTGAAATGAATTTGTAATTTTTTCTTTCTTATTCTATTTTCTTTTTTCTTTTTTAGGAATTATGAAGAAGATGATGATAATTAATCCCACTGTTACTGCATTTGTGCTCTGACCCGAAATAAGAAAATTTTCCTTTCTCTATTTTCCATAAGATTTTCATTTTACATTCTTATTTAATATAGCATAGTAACTCAAATAAACAGCGAAATATTGAGTTATAATATAATTTAAGATTTTATTTGAACAGACCGCATACCCGAAAATTTTAATCTTTTTCTTATTATAATTGTTCGGTCGAAATTACTACTTTTTATACTTTATATATATATATTATAACATATATGAGTGTGTATGAATAATAATAATATGTTTTGATAATATCAATCACTATGCTATAAAATTTTCCTTACCTTCAATTAATTTTGAATTTTAAATATAAATAGTGAATAGGTAAGAATTAACTCAATGTAATTATTTTTTTATATGATTAATTAAATATGCTACCGGCTATTCTCTTATGTCAAGGTCAGAGTTCAAATATTCAGATAATCAATAGATTCAAAATCAACTAATATAAAACTTTCAACAAAATGATTTCAAAACTTCACTATTATATACCAATTTACGTTTTCTGCAAAATCCCTCTATGTTGAGCTTAACCTTACTTTTTCTTTAATACTGTTGACAGTTTATAACTACAATTTTCAACCCCAGATGTAATTGAATCCAATGAAATGAAAAATTCTGAATTTTACAACTATTAAATCAACTTAAACTTATCGACTAGTGAAAAATAACTTATTTAAAACAGTGATACAGTGAAATTAAATGTTCATTATATACATAAAAATCAAACAACAGAAAAGTTCTTTATTGATAATAATTGAAGAGTGATACCGTTTATGAAGATCTTGTTTTCTCTTCGGTCTGCTAAGCCTTAGGATCCCCTTTTCAATAACAGGCCTATGTTACCAGGACAGCAATGATATAACGAACATTGGATATTTTACTAATAAGATTTCTTCTAATCACTACACAATCAGCTTTTACATCCAAAGGTAAGTACAATAATGCTATTCTTTCTTGTTAGAAACTGGAGTATCTTTCAGCTTTTATCAATACCTTCCTGGACGTTTTGTTATCACTTTTAACTACTTTTAGACTTTCTTTTATCAGTATTTTAATAAAAAACTCAAATTTTTACGGAGCAAATTTTTAATACAACTTCTATTTCAACAACCAGGAAACAAGAGAGATTCTATCAAATCAACAAGAAAACAACTGAAAAATTCAACAAACTAAAATCTATCTATCTTATTGCTTAATCGCCTACTAATTTCTTATTTAAATAAAATTATTAACAAAATCTAATTCTTGATTCATTATTACAATTTAAAACAATGATCATTCTTTTTTATTCTTATAAAATTTACTAGCATTACAAACTAATAATTTTCTCTTTTTCAGAATATTTCATTTGGCATTAGAACTCTTAATAAATTAGAATATAGTTAGTAAATTTGTATATTTTAACAGTAAGTAGAAGTTTTAACATTTATTTTAACTATTTGTGATATTTTTATAATTTAATTTTCTCATTTACTTACACCCCTAATTCATTTAAAATTAATGTTTTATTACTAACGTATTGGCAACTTTATAAGCTTTTAATTAATTACATTTTTCCATTTATCAATTTCATAATTATTGAGACTTTATATAATGTAGTTTAATTATTTTGAATCTTTAAATAAAAATCTTTGAAATGTATTTATATTTCTTTTCTTATTCTATTTTCTTTTTTCTTTTTTAGGAATTATGAAGAAAATGATGATAATCAATCCCAATGTTACTACATTTGCGCTCTGACCCGAAATAAGAAAATCTCCTTTCTCTATTTTCCATTGGATTTTCCTTCTACATTCTTATTTAATATAACATAGTAACTAATATCATCTCAAATCCCCCAATTAAAATTTTTACATCAAACATTTCATTGATGTTGGATTAAAAATTATAATTTTAATTTTTTTTTTTTTTTTTATGAATAAACACTAATTTTACAAAAACTTTAGCCTCAATTAAAATTATTTGCACAGATTGTATAAACCTTTTTTTAATAAAACCATTCAATCTTAATTTGATATTTACATCTTAATACTATTATTTACAAAACTTTGCTATTAATATCATCTACCCATGCATTTTCTTTATAAATTTCTTTATTTCTATTTTTTTTTTTAATATCACATTTATTCTTCCTTTCTAACATTTATTCAAATATACTTTATTTATTATATTTATAAACTTGTTTTTTTTTTTTTTTTTTTTTTAAATATTAATACCTATACATTAAATTTTCCTATACACCTAAATATCTTGCCTCTTTCCTGATAATTCCAAATATACCCAATACCTACTATGTTTTTAAATTTCTTCCCCCTTTCTTGGTATTTTCCTATATACCTAAAAGCTATTATAAATTTAGTTTTCTTCCCCCTTTCTTTATATTTCCAAATGTAAAATTTTTCCCAGAATATCGCTTGTTGAATCTCCCCCCAAAAATATTTACAAAATTGCTCTTCGAAATCTTTTATTGACGACATTTGATTTTCTTTATTGCAGAACCATAGTAAAGGATGTCCTGTTAACATATCACGAATCAACAGTTTTTTCTCAGAAAAGTCACTAATATGTTTTGTTTTACTTTTTATTATATTCACAAATACTTTTGGATGCATATGATTAATGTTTCCATCATATTTAATTCCGGTATTGTTGTAGTGTGACATCATATTAGGAAGAACTCCCACCATATTTCCTCTGACATTATTATCCATAATTTCTTGTAACTTCTTTTGCATATCTTCCATTTCCTTATTTAATTTATACTTGGTTAATTCTTGATTCCTACTACAAACTCCTTTTTGTTTTTCCACTTCTCCCTCTAGTCTTTCAAATTCTTTTCCTAAGTTAATTTTTAAATTGTCTACAACTTCTTCATTAATTTGCTCTTGCACCTTTATCTGTCCTATTTCCTTTTTTATTTGTTCTGTTTGTTTACTCACTTCTACTATTTTCTCTTCTACAATTTTAATGTCCCCCTTAATTTTAATCTCTGTCTCCTGGATTTCATTCCTTAATTTTATATTCTGGTGTTCCATATTCTTGTCACAGTCTATCTTCATAATTTTCATTTCTTCTTTGATCTTCAAATTATCTTCTTTAATACTACTAATTTCTCTTTTAAAAATCTTATTATCTTCTTTTATTTCATCTAATTTTTTATTAATATCTTCTTTTTGCTGATCCAATTTTTTATTATTTTCTTCAAATTTCTTATCCATATTTTTGTTTATATCCTCATTCATATTCATGAGTAAACTTTGTATCATCCTGAACATATCAGCTGAACTCTCTTCTCTTGGTTGTGCTTGTAACACCTGTTTTTCTTGTTCATTTTCACCAGTAATTGCCTCTGTCTCTATTTCTACCATAGTTCGATCCTGCTCTCCCCCTATCTCTGCTTCTTCCTGTGTCTGCCCTGTTTGTATCAGCTCTTCCACTCGGTAATCTCCTGCTCCTAATACTCTCTCTTCATGTACCTGTACCGCCACACTTTCCATCTCAATCTCTCCTCCATCACTACTTTCACTCTCACCTCCCACTACTTTACCATCTCTCAATCTCATTTTTCTCTCCATTCTTGCAATTTAAAATACCCAGATAAATACAAGTAATGTGCAAATTTCTAAAGAAATACCTTTATACCAATAAATATTTTATAAGCTATTACCTTTGTATTTAGCTTATAACTAATACGAATTACAAAAAAAAATTTCAAATCAAGTTTTCAAAAAAAAATTTTAAATATTAATTATTTAAATAGGCTCTAGTTTGTATTATTTAGAGCGAAATAATGAGAAAAATATTTAACAAAATTCTCAAATTTTAATTATTTGAATCGGCTCTAATTTTGATTGTTTAGAGCCCCACGTTGGGCGCCAAAATTTATAACATATATGAGTGTGTATGAATAATAATAATATGTTTTGATAATATCAATCACTATGCTATAAAATTTTCCTTACCTTCAATTAATTTTGAATTTTAAATATAAATAGTGAATAGGTAAGAATTAACTCAATGTAATTATTTTTTTATATGATTAATTAAATATGCTACCGGCTATTCTCTTATGTCAAGGTCAGAGTTCAAATATTCAGATAATCAATAGATTCAAAATCAACTAATATAAAACTTTCAACAAAATGATTTCAAAACTTCACTATTATATACCAATTTACGTTTTCTGCAAAATCCCTCTATGTTGAGCTTAACCTTACTTTTTCTTTAATACTGTTGACAGTTTATAACTACAATTTTCAACCCCAGATGTAATTGAATCCAATGAAATGAAAAATTCTGAATTTTACAACTATTAAATCAACTTAAACTTATCGACTAGTGAAAAATAACTTATTTAAAACAGTGATACAGTGAAATTAAATGTTCATTATATACATAAAAATCAAACAACAGAAAAGTTCTTTATTGATAATAATTGAAGAGTGATACCGTTTATGAAGATCTTGTTTTCTCTTCGGTCTGCTAAGCCTTAGGATCCCCTTTTCAATAACAGGCCTATGTTACCAGGACAGCAATGATATAACGAACATTGGATATTTTACTAATAAGATTTCTTCTAATCACTACACAATCAGCTTTTACATCCAAAGGTAAGTACAATAATGCTATTCTTTCTTGTTAGAAACTGGAGTATCTTTCAGCTTTTATCAATACCTTCCTGGACGTTTTGTTATCACTTTTAACTACTTTTAGACTTTCTTTTATCAGTATTTTAATAAAAAACTCAAATTTTTACGGAGCAAATTTTTAATACAACTTCTATTTCAACAACCAGGAAACAAGAGAGATTCTATCAAATCAACAAGAAAACAACTGAAAAATTCAACAAACTAAAATCTATCTATCTTATTGCTTAATCGCCTACTAATTTCTTATTTAAATAAAATTATTAACAAAATCTAATTCTTGATTCATTATTACAATTTAAAACAATGATCATTCTTTTTTATTCTTATAAAATTTACTAGCATTACAAACTAATAATTTTCTCTTTTTCAGAATATTTCATTTGGCATTAGAACTCTTAATAAATTAGAATATAGTTAGTAAATTTGTATATTTTAACAGTAAGTAGAAGTTTTAACATTTATTTTAACTATTTGTGATATTTTTATAATTTAATTTTCTCATTTACTTACACCCCTAATTCATTTAAAATTAATGTTTTATTACTAACGTATTGGCAACTTTATAAGCTTTTAATTAATTACATTTTTCCATTTATCAATTTCATAATTATTGAGACTTTATATAATGTAGTTTAATTATTTTGAATCTTTAAATAAAAATCTTTGAAATGTATTTATATTTCTTTTCTTATTCTATTTTCTTTTTTCTTTTTTAGGAATTATGAAGAAAATGATGATAATCAATCCCAATGTTACTACATTTGCGCTCTGACCCGAAATAAGAAAATCTCCTTTCTCTATTTTCCATTGGATTTTCCTTCTACATTCTTATTTAATATAACATAGTAACTAATATCATCTCAATATATATATATATATATATATATATATATATATATATGTTATGATGTAGTGTTTCACGGATGGTAGAATGAACAGTAGTGGTGTTCCGGGTTTCAATCCGTTGGTTGTTTGTGTCTTCACGACGTTTCGCCAACATCTCAGCTGGCATTTTCAAGTGATGCTTCCTTTGCGGCTGCTCAACTTGGAATGAGCTGCGTGGTCCTGTGTTGCTGCTTTTATACGCGTCGGCGGCGGCGCAGGTTATATCGCTGTTCTGTGATTGGTGGGCGGTGCGGTTCAGGTGTTGACGTTTCCTCCACCCGAGGTCGTTGACCGCGCCGATTATTTCCTGACTGTATTTGGGCCTGGATGGGTACGGCTGTCCTTGTTGCGTTTGTGTTTCTTATTGGTTCTGCCCGTGTCTGAGTATTCTCCAAGGATTTTTGTTCTTCTTGGGTAATTGGATTGGATTGTCTTTTGAGGAGACTTTTCCAAGTGTTGGAGATGTTTTGTGCATCGTCTCTTTTGTTGAGGCTGTTGGTTCTCTCTATTTCGAGGGCTTCTCTAACTATGCGGGTTCTGTAGTGTTTGATAGGTGCAATCTGTTTTGTTTCTGGGAAGTTTATTGTGTGGCCCGTTTCCTGGTGGTGTTGAAAAAGGGCTGATGTCGTTTGCTTATTTCTGATGTTGTTCTGGTGTTCCTGTACTCTGGCTGAGATTCTTCTATTTGTTTGTCCGATGTATTCTTTGTCGCAGTTACTGCACGGGATGCTGTATACGCCTTGGTTTTCTAAAGGTATTTTGTCTTTTGGATTGCCTATTATTTTGTGTAAGGTAGTCTGCGGCTTGTAGATTGTGGAAATGTCATGCCTTCTTAGAATCCTTCCAATCACGTCTGTTACACCTTTTATATATGGCAGTTTAGTTTTTGGTTTGGACATGTCGTATTCTTCCTTATTTGTTGTTGGTCTCGTGGCTTGTTTTTGTGCTTTTTTGATTGTGTGTTCATGGTATCCGTTTTGTCTTAGGGCGGTTGTGATGTTATGAAGTTCTTCTTGTCGGTTCGTTGTTTTTGTTAGGCGTATAGATCTGGATATCAGTGTACTGGCTACCGATTGCAATTGGGAAGGGTGATGATGAGATCTAGCATTCAGATATCTATTAGTGTGTGTAGGTTTCCTGTATACCGTGTAATCAATTGTGAGGTCATTGTTTCTTGTAATAAGTAGGTCAAGAAAAGGCAAATGGCCATTCTCTTCAACTTCTAACGTGAACTGTATTCGGTGGTGGATGTTGTTTAGTTCATCAAGGAAATTGTCAAGATTGGGTCTTCCATGAGGCCATATGATAAAGATCTTTATCATATGGCCTCATGGAAGACCCAATCTTGACAATTTCCTTGATGAACTAAACAACATCCACCACCGAATACAGTTCACGTTAGAAGTTGAAGAGAATGGCCATTTGCCTTTTCTTGACCTACTTATTACAAGAAACAATGACCTCACAATTGATTACACGGTATACAGGAAACCTACACACACTAATAGATATCTGAATGCTAGATCTCATCATCACCCTTCCCAATTGCAATCGGTAGCCAGTACACTGATATCCAGATCTATACGCCTAACAAAAACAACGAACCGACAAGAAGAACTTCATAACATCACAACCGCCCTAAGACAAAACGGATACCATGAACACACAATCAAAAAAGCACAAAAACAAGCCACGAGACCAACAACAAATAAGGAAGAATACGACATGTCCAAACCAAAAACTAAACTGCCATATATAAAAGGTGTAACAGACGTGATTGGAAGGATTCTAAGAAGGCATGACATTTCCACAATCTACAAGCCGCAGACTACCTTACACAAAATAATAGGCAATCCAAAAGACAAAATACCTTTAGAAAACCAAGGCGTATACAGCATCCCGTGCAGTAACTGCGACAAAGAATACATCGGACAAACAAATAGAAGAATCTCAGCCAGAGTACAGGAACACCAGAACAACATCAGAAATAAGCAAACGACATCAGCCCTTTTTCAACACCACCAGGAAACGGGCCACACAATAAACTTCCCAGAAACAAAACAGATTGCACCTATCAAACACTACAGAACCCGCATAGTTAGAGAAGCCCTCGAAATAGAGAGAACCAACAGCCTCAACAAAAGAGACGATGCACAAAACATCTCCAACACTTGGAAAAGTCTCCTCAAAAGACAATCCAATCCAATTACCCAAGAAGAACAAAAATCCTTGGAGAATACTCAGACACGGGCAGAACCAATAAGAAACACAAACGCAACAAGGACAGCCGTACCCATCCAGGCCCAAATACAGTCAGGAAATAATCGGCGCGGTCAACGACCTCGGGTGGAGGAAACGTCAACACCTGAACCGCACCGCCCACCAATCACAGAACAGCGATATAACCTGCGCCGCCGCCGACGCGTATAAAAGCAGCAACACAGGACCACGCAGCTCATTCCAAGTTGAGCAGCCGCAAAGGAAGCATCACTTGAAAATGCCAGCTGAGATGTTGGCGAAACGTCGTGAAGACACAAACAACCAACGGATTGAAACCCGGAACACCACTACTGTTCATATATATATATATATATATATATATATATATATATATATATATATAAATAAACAAAGTGCCAAGAAAATGCGTATTAATATAAACAAAAGGGGAAAATTATTGGGCATGTACGCAAAAAGGATCATAGGATTACGAGTAAGAATGGTAACCGCAGACATGCATGTTTCTGGCTCATTAGCCGTCATCAGTGCGGCATAACCAAGTAGGGCATTGCACTTGGCTAGCAAAAGTATTGGGTACTTGGGAGCAAAGGATGTTGGGGAAACATGTGTAAAGAAACATAAAAACACAAAAACAACGAAAGCTCACACAGGAGTCCTATCGCCATTTTGTGCTTTCGGCCAGCTGTGCCAATGGGTTTTCGGCTAGCAACTAGAGTCGCAACGTTGGCGAAACGGACTTATTGTGTTTGAGTCGTTCTAAGCCCAGGATATGAAATAAACAAAGTGCCAAGAAAATGCGTATTAATATAAACAAAAGGGGAAAATTATTGGGCATGTACGCAAAAAGGATCATAGGATTACGAGTAAGAATGGTAACCGCAGACATGCATGTTTCTGGCTCATTAGCCGTCATCAGTGCGGCATAACCAAGTAGGGCATTGCACTTGGCTAGCAAAAGTATTGGGTACTTGGGAGCAAAGGATGTTGGGGAAACATGTGTAAAGAAACATAAAAACATTCTTACTCGTAATCCTATGATCCTTTTTGCGTACATGCCCAATAATTTTCCCCTTTTGTTTATATTAATACGCATTTTCTTGGCACTTTGTTTATTTCATATCCTGGGCTTAGAACGACTCAAACACAATGAGTCCGTTTCGCCAACGTTGCGACTCTAGTTGCTAGCCGAAAACCCATTGGCACAGCTGGCCGAAAGCACAAAATGGCGATAGGACTCCTGTGTGAGCTTTCGTTGTTTTTGTGTTTTTATGTTTCTTTACACATGTTTCCCCAACATCCTTTGCTCCCAAGTACCCAATACTTTTGCTAGCCAAGTGCAATGCCCTACTTGGTTATGCCGCACTGATGACGGCTAATGAGCCAGAAACATGCATGTCTGCGGTTACCATTCTTACTCGTAATCCTATGATCCTTTTTGCGTACATGCCCAATAATTTTCCCCTTTTGTTTATATTAATACGCATTTTCTTGGCACTTTGTTTATTTCATATCCTGGGCTTAGAACGACTCAAACACAATGAGTCCGTTTCGCCAACGTTGCGACTCTAGTTGCTAGCCGAAAACCCATTGGCACAGCTGGCCGAAAGCACAAAATGGCGATAGGACTCCTGTGTGAGCTTTCGTTGTTTTTGTGTTTTTATGTTTCTTTACACATGTTTCCCCAACATCCTTTGCTCCCAAGTACCCAATACTTTTGCTAGCCAAGTGCAATGCCCTACTTGGTTATGCCGCACTGATGACGGCTAATGAGCCAGAAACATGCATGTCTGCGGTTACCATTCTTACTCGTAATCCTATGATCCTTTTTGCGTACATGCCCAATAATTTTCCCCTTTTGTATATATATATATATATATATTTATATATATATATATATATATATATATATATATATATATATACAAAAGGGGAAAATTATTGGGAATGTACGCAAAAAGGATCAATAAGGCCACGAGTAGGAATGGTAACCGCAGACATGCATGTTTCTGGCTCATTGGCCGTCATCAGTGCGGCATAACCAAGTAGGGTATTGCACTTGGCTAGCAAAAGTGTTGGGTACTTGGGAGCAAAGGATGTTGGGGAAACATGTGTAAAGAAACATAAAAACACAAAAACAACGAAAGCTCACACAGGAGTCCTATCGCCATTTTGTGCTTTCGGCCAGCTGTGCCAATGGGTTTTCGTTGTTTTTGTGTTTTTATGTTTCTTTACACATGTTTCCCCAACATCCTTTGCTCCCAAGTACCCAACACTTTTGCTAGCCAAGTGCAATACCCTACTTGGTTATGCCGCACTGATGACGGCTAATGAGCCAGAAACATGCATGTCTGCGGTTACCATTCCTACTCGTGGCCTTATTGATCCTTTTTGCGTACATGCCCAATAATTTTCCCCTTTTGTATATATATATATATATATATATATATATATATATATATATATATATATATATATATATATATATATGTATTTTTCAACGGAGAAGGTATTTTCAAAATTTTTATAATTTTCAAATTTTTAGAATTTTCAAAATTGTGAAGATTTTTAGAATTTTCATATTTTTAAAATTTTCAAAGGTTTTAAAATTTTCAAGGTTTACTTTAATCCCGCGTAAAGGTTACACGCACACTCTTTTTTTTATTGAATACTGCATATACTTTTACAAAATAATGTCGATGTTTCACATCTGCCAGGCGTCCCGTGACGGCTCACATTTTTTTTCTTAGCAATATATTTATTCTGTACTTGTTTTAAAAACACAAAATTACAATTTAAAACACACAAAAGACATAAAAAATGAAATACCTACTAAAAACTTTAAAGAAAATCAAAAATCAACAACAAAAAAAAGAACATAGTTAGTCTCTCCCTTAAATTTTCAATATTTCTCTTTAATCAATTTTAATAAAAATTTGCAAATTTATAGAAAAATCTTTATATTTTCCATAACACTTTTCACTTTTCCAATACCTTTTATAGTTCTCGAGATATACAGGGTTAAACTAAAAAGTCTAAAGAAAATCAAAAATCAACAACAAAAAAAAGAACATAGTTTGTCTCTCCCTTAAATTTTCAATATTTCTCTTTGATCAATTTTAATAAAAATTTGCAAATTTATAGAAAAATCTTTATATTTTCCATAACACTTTTCACTTTTTCAATACCTTTTATAGTTCTCGAGATATACAGGGTTAAACTAAAAAGTCAAAAGAAAATCAAAAATCTACAACAAAAAAAAGAACATAGTCAGTCTCTTCCTTAAATTTTCAATATTTCTCTTTGATCAATTTTAATAAAAATTTGCAAATTTATAGAAAAATCTTTATACTTTCCATAACACTTTTCACTTTTTCAATACCTTTTATAGTTCTTGAGATATACAGGGTTAAACTAAAAAGTCAAAAGAAAATCAAAAATCTACAACAAAAAAAAGAACATAGTCAGTCTCTTCCTTAAATTTTCAATATTTGTCTTTGATCAATTTTAATAAAAATTTGCAAATTTATAGAAAAATCTTTATACTTTCCATAACACTTTTCAGTTTTTCAATACCTTTTATAGTTCTTGAGATATACAGGGTTAAACTAAAAAGTTTAAAGAAAATCAAAAATCAAAAACAAAAAAAAAGAACATAGTTTGCCTCTCCCTTAAATTTTCAATATTTCTCTTTGATCAATTTTAATAAAAATTTGCAAATTTATAGAAAAATCTTTATATTTTCCATAACACTTTTCACGTTTTCAATACCTTTTATAGTTTTCGAGATATACAGGGTTAAACTAAAAAGTCTAAAGAAAATCAAAAATCAACAACAAAAAAAAGAACATAGTTTGTCTCTCCCTTAAATTTGCAATACTTCTCTTTGATCAATTTTAATAAAAATTTGCAAATTTATAGAAAAGTCTTTATACTTTCGATAACACTTTTCACTTTTTCAATACATTTTATAGTTCTCGAGATATACAGGGTTAAACTAAAAAGTTTAAAGAAAATCAATAATCAACAACAAAAAAAAGAACATAGTTTGCCTCTCCCTTAAATTTTCAATATTTCTCTTTGATCAATTTTAATAAAAATTTGCAAATTTATAGAAAAATCTTTATACTTTCCATAACACTTTTCACTTTTTCAATACGTTGTATAGTTCTCGAGATATACAGGGTTAAACTAAAAAGTCTAAAGAAAATCAAAAATCAACAACAACAAAAAAGAACATAGTCAGTCTCTTGCTTATATTTTCAATATTTCTCTTTGATCAATTTTAATAAAAATTTGCAAATGTATAGAAAAATCTTTATACTTTCCATAACACTTTTTACTTTTTCAATACCTTTTATAGTTATTGAGATATACAGGGTTAAACTAAAAAGTTTAAAGAAAATCAAAAATCAACAACAAAAAAAAAAAGAACATAGTTTGCCTCTCCCTTAAATTTTCAATATTTCTCTTTGATCAATTTTAATAAAAATTTGCAAATTTATAGAAAAATCTTTTTATTTTCCATAACACTTTTCACGTTTTCAATACCTTTTATAGTTTTCGAGATATACAGGGTTAAACTAAAAAGTTTAAAGAAAATCAAAAATAAACAACAAAAAAAAAGAACAGTTAGTCTCTCCCTTAAATTTTCAATATTTCTCTTTAATTAATTTTAATAAAAATTTGCAAATTTATAGAAAAATCTTTATACTTTCCATAACACTTTTCACTTTTTCAATACCTTTTATAGTTCTTGAGATATACAGGGTTAAACTAAAAAGTTTAAAGAAAATCAAAAATCAACAACAAAAAAAAAAGTGTGAGGTGTCAAGGGACACCCGGATGGAACGAAGTTCCTTTCGATTAATTAGTGAAGGAATTAGTAATTTGTAAACACAGCAGAGTGTTTATACATACATAAGCATTTATTATTGTCTGTATAAAATCTCTACTTACCTAACAGTTCGTTTCTTTTAACAAAAGTGTCCATTTATACAATACCAGAGCTTTAAATAACACATCTTTTTAAAATTACTTTTTATAATTTAAAACAGGAATTAACAATTCAATACAAAAAATTTAAATTTAAAATATTTGACAGCGACTGACAGTTAAGGTAATTTGACGTAGTCAAGTTACGAACTATTTTTAAAATGTTTATTAATTTATTAATTTATAAAAACAGGATGAAATAAAATATAATCCTATTATAGGTAATTATGTTTTTTTCTACAGTATTTTCTTTTTAATGTACATTTTCTTTTAATTTAAAATAGTGTCTTTTTAATATGAGAGAGAGGGAGTTATTTATTTTTTGGTCTGTGAGAGAGAGAAACATGCGTGTGTCGGTGCATTGTGTCGGTGCATAGTGTCGTGACAACTTTTGGTATGAATTTTTTTGGGCTAGCTCCTAGCGTCAGTCGTAACTGTTCGTAACGCGTGAAAGGGAACTTCGTTCTAAAAATGTGAGGTGTCAAGGGACACCCGGATGGAACGAAGTTCCTTTCGATTAATTAGTGAAGGAATTAGTAATTTGTAAACATAACAGAGTGTTTATACATACATAAGCATTTATTATTGTCTGTATAAAATCTCTACTTACCTAACAGTTCGTTACTTTTAACAAAAGTGTCCATTTATACAATACCAGAGCTTTAAATAACACATCTTTTTAAAATTACTTTTTATAATTTAAAACAGGAATTAACAATTCAATACAAAAAATTTAAAATTAAAATATTTGACAGTGACTGACAGTTAAGGTAATTTGACGTAGTCAAGTTACGAACTATTTTTAAAATGTTTATGAATTTATTAATTTATAAAAACAGGATGAAATAAAATATAATACTATTATAGGTAATTATGTTTTTTTCTACAGTATTTTCTTTTGAATGTACATTTTCTTTTAATTTAAAATAGTGTCTTTTTAATTGTAATATATCTATCTATGAGAGAGAGGGAGAGAGAGTTATTTATTTTTTGGTCTGTGAGAGAGAGAAACATGCGTGTGTCGGTGCATTGTGTCGGTGCATAGTGTCGTGACAACTTTTGGTATGAATTTTTTTGGGCTAGCTCCTAGCGTCAGTCGTAACTGTTCGTAACGCGCGAAAGGGAACTTCGTTCCAAAAAGAACATATTCAGTCTCTCCCTTAAATTTTCAATATTTCTCGTTGATCAATTTTAATAAACATTTGCAAATTTATAGAAAAATCTTTATACTTTCCATAACACTTTTCACTTTTTCAATACCTATTAATTAGTAATTAGTAAATGTCGATGAGGTTTGAATCTAAAACGATTCCATTAGAAACGAAAAATTATACAGATTCTAAATTTTGACATTTATATAAAAAAATGCCATATTTTAACAAAATATTGATAAATTTACATTAAAAATACGTATTTAGGTATATTTAGATCTAAAAGAGAAAAATTGGAGGATATAAAAAAATTAACTTTTATTTAGTTGAATTATCAGTTTATTTACAACATTATGTTACGTTTTTAACAATGTGAGTTCTAATATGTCTTTTTAAACTATCGGATCGTGTGAAACATTTTGAACATATTTTACATTTATAAGGTTTTTCTCCAGTGTGAATTCTAATGTGATTTTTTAAAGAACCGAATTCTGTAAAATATTTTGAACATATTTTACATTTAAAAGGTTTCTCGTCAGTGTGAGTTCTAATATGAGTTTTTAAATGACCGGATTGTGTGAAACATTTTGAACATATTTCACATTTATAAGGTTTTTCTCCAGTGTGAATTTTAATGTGATTTTTTAAAGAACCGGAGTCTGTAAAACATTTTGAACATATTTTACATTTAAACGGTTTCTCGTCAGTGTGAGTTCTAATATGAGTTTTTAAATGACCGGATTGTGTGAAACATTTTGAACATATTTTACATTTAAAAGGTTTCTCGTTAGTGTGAGTTCTAATATGTCTTTTTAAACTATCGGATCGTGTGAAACATTTTGAACATATTTTACATTTATAAGGTTTTTCTCCAGTGTGAATTCTAATGTGATTTTTTAAAGAACCGAATTCTGTAAAATATTTTGAACATATTTTACATTTAAAAGGTTTCTCGTCAGTGTGAGTTCTAATATGAGTTTTTAAATGACCGGATTGTGTGAAACATTTTGAACATATTTCACATTTATAAGGTTTTTCTCCAGTGTGAATTTTAATGTGATTTTTTAAAGAACCGGAGTCTGTAAAACATTTTGAACATATTTTACATTTAAACGGTTTCTCGTCAGTGTGAGTTCTAATATGAGTTTTTAAATGACCGGATTGTGTGAAACATTTTGAACATATTTTACATTTAAAAGGTTTCTCGTTAGTGTGAGTTCTAATATGAATTTTTAAACTCCAGGATTGTGTGAAACATTTTGAACATATTTCACATTTATATTTGTCGCCAGTATTTTTACAACTTGGTTTCTGTCTTTTGATGCTCCGCTCTGTATTTAATTCTTCATCAAAATGTTGAAATTCCATTTTAAAATCCGGTAAATCAATTGTAGTGTGTAATTGTTCTTTTTTAATGTCAACTTCAAGATTCAACTCATGATTTGAAATCTCATTTTCACTTTTAGTATTGACAGAATTAATTGAAGAATTATCCATGGCCACTGTTACAAATTGTTGAGGGTTTTCATATTCCAATTTTGGTTCTTTACTTTTATTGGGTTGTTCTTCAACTAAAATCAAAGATAAACTAATGTAAATATATTATAAATAAATTCACAGATTTTTTTACATGATTGTTGATTAAGATATTAAGAAATTTGGTTAAAGAATGTTAAATATTGACCAAAAAACTAAAAATATTGCAAAAATATTAAAGGATGTCAAAGATATTTGAAGATTTATAAATCGGTCAAAAATATGACTTTACTTAAAATTGACGTTTTTTTTATTAAAAATGTCAAAATATTGCTAAAATATTGTCAAAATCTATTAATGAATCTTAAATATTGATAAATAGACCAAAAATATTGCAAAAATATTGAAGGATGCCAAAGATATTTGAAGATTTATAAATCGGTCAAAAATATGACTTTACTTAAAATTGAAGCATTTTTAATTAAAAATGTCAAAATATTGCTAAAATATTGTCAAAATCCATTAAAGAATCTTAAAAATTAATAAATAGACTAAAAATATTGCAAAAATATCGAAGGATGTCAAAGATATTTGAAGATTTATAAATCGGTCAAAAATATGACTTTACTTAAAATTGAAGCATTTTTTATTAAAAATGTCAAAATATTGCTAAAATATTGTCAAAATCTATTAAAGAATCTTAAAAATTAATAAATAGACTAAAAATATTGCTAAAATATCGAAGGATGTCAAAGATATTTGAAGATTTATAAATCGGTCAAAAATATGACTTTACTTAAAATTGAAGCATTTTTTATTAAAAATGTCAAAATATTGCTAAAATATTGTCAAAATCTATTAAAGAATCTTAAAAATTAATAAATAGACTAAAAATATTGCTAAAATATCGAAGGATGTCAAAGATATTTGAAGATTTATAAATCGGTCAAAAATATGACTTTACTTAAAATTGAAGCATCATTTTTTATTAAAAATGTCAAAATATTGCTAAAATATTGTCAAAATCCATTAAAGAATCTTAAAAATTAATAAATAGACTAAAAATATTGCAAAAATATCGAAGGATGTCAAAGATATTTGAAGATTTATAAATCGGTCAAAAATATGACTGTTGAGCCCCAATAAGCTCAATAAAACTCCTGTAGTTTTATTTAAAAGCCTTAGAACTAAACCAATATTATTATAAACTACTTAAAATTAAGAAAAATGGACTGTATTTTTGACAACGTAAAATACCCTTAACTCTCAAAATTACATATATTTTTTTATTACCTGGGAAACGGTTGGTCAGCCAAAACGTGAATACTTAAGTATTAATTTTCGGTACAAAGTACGTACTAAAGCACGGCTGGAGTAAGAATTTATAATTCGTGAATCTAACATTCTCCCCCCTTTGAGGAGTCATCCTCAACAATAGAACTCCGTAACTGCAGAGGCAATGGACTTAACTTTGTCACTGGCCTAGTAAATATCCCATTACCTGTTTTGATTTTAACCACACGCACTTTATTATCTCGACCAGGCATTACCTCTAAAACTCTTGCAAGACACCACTCCAAAGGAGGTAGATTATCCTCCCACACGATAACCAAATCACCAACCTTTAAATTGGTTTCTGAAACCTTCCATTTTGGACGATGTTGCAGTAAATTTAAATACTCCGTAGACCAGAGTTTCCAAAAATCTTGCCTCAATTTGGAACAGTGTTGCCAAATGTTCAGACGATTATTCGCCAAATTAGAAACATCTTTTTCTGGAAAGGAAGTTAGCGGTTGCCCTATTAAAAAATGTCCTGGTGTTAAACATGTGAGATCAGAAATTGAATCTGACATTGGTTGTAACGGCCTTGAATTAAGTATCGCTTCAATTTGCGTTAATACCGTATATAAACATTCATATGATAGAACCGCTTTACCAACTACCCTTCGCAGATGATATTTACTGCTCTTAATCCCTGCCTCCCACAGACCACCCCAGTGCGGACTATTAGGAGGAATAAATTTCCATTGAATCTCCCTAGTAGATAAAAAATCCTGAATTTGACAAACATGCCCCTTAAAAAATTTATATAATTCATGCAAAGTATTATTCGCACCTTTAAAATTAGTTGCATTATCGCTGCTTATTGAAATAGGATTACCACGACGAGATATAAATCGTTTTAATGCTAGCAGAAAGTCCTCTGTATTTAAACTAGTCACCAACTCAATGTGAATGGCCTTTGTTGCCATACACACAAAAAGCGCAATGTATGCTTTTGACACCCGAGCTTTGCGTAACCTCGACTCTTTAATCATGATTGGTCCCCCGAAATCAAGACCTGTGTGCAAAAATGCACGAATCAGTTGTGTTCTTTCAACAGGCAAACTTCCCATAAGTTGTTTTGACCCAGCAGCTCTAAATCTGTGACACCTTACACATTGAAGCAAAATCGCCTTTATTCTTCGTACAGATTTTATTAGCCAAATAGATTGCCGTAGACTGTTAAGAACTGCTCGAGGACCAGCATGTCCCAACCTTAAATGTTCACTTTCAATAATTATGTCAGTAACATGACAACTGCTCGGAAGAATAACCGGATGTTTGGCATCAAAAGACAAAGGCGCATTTTCTAAACGTCCCCCTATTCGTAATAAACCATTAGAATCTAAAAAAGGAACCAAAGACAAAATTTTACTATTTTGTGGTAACGGTTTGTTTTCCATTAAACATATAATTTCTTTCGAGAAATATTTCTCTTGGACCATTCTAAAAATGCAATTGCGAGCATTAGATATCTCATCTACACAAAGAGGACCGTAAATTTTTAAATTATTCTTCTTAGTATTCCCTATAAACCTTAACACATAAGCAATACATCGTTGCATCCTATTAAAAGAAGAAAACCTTGATAAAATGTCCAAATCAATAATTGTTGTAGCTTGAAAATGAGATACTTGCCTTTGTTCAGGCAATGAAGATGTGTCCAAATCAATTTGTAATGAATGTAAAAAACAACAGGGGTCACTTAAAAAATCAGGACCTTGAAACCATACTCTACATTCTAACAATGCTTCAGGCTGAATACCGCGAGATATGTAATCTGCTGGATTTAAATCGGATGAAATATGTCTAAGCTCAACGTCCAGTGTTAAATCCTAAATTTCCGAGACCCGATTAGCGACAAATGTCGTCCATCGTGATGGAGATGATTGCATCCAAGATAGCACAATTTTTGAGTCGCTATATAAAATAGTTTTGTTAAATTTAAATTTCATGCATGATTTAAACTTATCATACATCCGAGCTAAAAGCAAGAGTGCACAAAGTTCTAGTCTTGGTAAAGAAACCGTTTTAAGTGGCGCGAATCTTGATTTTGAGTAAACGAGATAACAAGAAACAGAATTATCATCGTACAAAGCTCTAACATATAAGCAAGCGCCATAAGCCATCATGCTTGCATCCGCAAACCCTATTAATTCTACCGATTTAAAGTTCCCAGAGAATATCCATCGTTTAACGTTTAGTTCTTGTAACCTTGGAAATTGTCTATAAAATGTCAACCACTCAGTTAATAAATCAGAAGGTAAAATATCGTCCCATTGAAGTTTTTTGGCCCATAGTTTTTGCATAAAAACCTTGGCTAAAATTATAACAACGCCCACGAAGTCCATTGGATCGAATATTTGACCTATAATTCCTAAAACCTCACGTTTAGTAAATCTATCTTTTTCAATCACACTTGGTACCGATATGCGAAATGAATCTAAAACTGGGTCCCATAAAACACCTAAAACCTTGGATGATTTTTCCCCTTGAAACGAGACCAAATCCATGTTATTTGAGTTCCACTTATGTAACAAAAATCCTGCAGACTCTAAGAGAACACTTAATTCATTTTGAAGGTTATGTAAAACATCCAATGTATTCGCCCCACCCAAAATATCATCCACGTACGTTTGTTCCAATAACGTTTCCGCAGCTAACGTCCGAGTTGCTAGAAAAGAACTGCAGCTACATCCGTGCGTAACTGTTTGTAATTCTAAATGACGTATGGGAAGTGAAGGATCATCTCTCCAAATAATATTTTGTATGACCCTATCGTCTGAATGAACTCTGACACACCTAAACATTTTTTGAATGTCACTTGGTAACACAAATTTAAATGTTCGAAATCTAGCAATAATGTCAAACAAATCAGATTGAACTAAACTACCTGCTAATAATATATCATTCAAACTTAAACCCGAACTAGTCTCCATTGATCCAGCGAAAACTACCCTGTATTTTGTTGTCAATTTGTCTTCTCGAACTACACAATGATGCGGAAAATAGTACCTGTGTTGCTGTAAGAGTTTAGCATCATTAGTAATGTCCAGTGCATGACCCATGTCTAAATATTCCTTAATAAAAGCCGCGTATTCCCTTTTTAAATTTGGGTCCTTTTGAAACCTTTTCTCTAGTGACAAAAATCTCTTTGTAGCCATAGGAAGAGACTCGCCTAGAGAAAGAGCAGTATATTTTTGTTTTATAGGTAACCTAACCTCAAAAACACCAGATTGTAACCTTTTAGTAGTTGAAGAATAAGTATCTTCACATATCTTGTCCTCAGGACACATATGTCTTTTACTTGTGACCTCCTCTAACCTCCAAAATTGTGGGATCAATTCGTTTAAATCCGGACCTTGTGAATATAAAGAAACCATAACATTCGAGCAAATATTATTTGCATTGGGAATACTCCCCCCTATGACCCAACCAAACAAAGTATTTTGGAGAATGGGCAAGTCATCACCTAACCTTAAAATACCACCACTCATTACATCGAAATAAATATCAGCTGCTAGTAGTAAGTCTATCTTTGCTGGAACACCAAATGAAGGATCAGCCAAATCCAAACCCTTAGGTATATTTAAAGAATCGTTATCAACGTAAGAGTGGGGCAACGGACAAGTAATTTCCCTTGGCATTATACCACAAACTGCCGAAATTCTTTTTGTTGGATTATATTGAGATTTCATCTCAATATTAACAACGCTTGTGACTTGAACATCACATTTTCCAATTCCAGAAATATGAATATTAGCCGAAGTTTTTGGCAACCCTAGTTTATCCGCCATGCGTGATGTAATGACTGAACACATAGAGGCCGAATCCAAAAGTGCTCTAGCCTGAACCCTTGAACCGTCATGGCAAACTAAATTGACCATTGCTGTGGCCAAAAGAATTTGTTTATTTACCCTGGATATTAAACATGGAGAAAAATTTGTTTCATCCGCAGTGGATACCAATGACGTAGACGCAGAAGGTGCTCTATCAATATTTTCCTGAACCCTAGAACTATTCTCCTCATTGTCCCTTTGTTGTCCCTTAAATGTATTTTGATTTCTATTTGAAACCAACTTGCCACTTCTTTTTCCATATTTGTCCTCGTGCAATAAAGAATGATGTCTTTCCTTACAAATCCTGCAACCATCTGACTTGCAGTAATTTGCTGTATGTCTAAAACCCAAACAATTGTAGCAAAGTCGATTTTTATTAATAAACTCACGCTTTCGTACTAAATCAAACCTTTGAAATTTGTTACATTTATGCATTGGATGTGCATCCAAATAACAACAAATGCATTTACCCTTTGCCGTATTTGTTGATTCAGTCATTGAATAACAACCCGCCTTTACAAATTTTTGCTTGTACTCTGGTTTTGTTAAAGATTCTAAAGCTAAACACCGCTTATCTAAAAAGTTTAAAAAATCCGAAAAAGTTGGCAATTTTGTACAATCACGCTCGAGTTCATATGCCTTGTGTGTATTAAAATCTAATTTAGATGCCAATATGTAAACCAAAATTAAGTCCCATGTCTCTACAGGTACCCCAAGAGCATAAAGAGCATTATAATTTTGTTTAATTTTTGTTATAAAATCCCGCAGAGCTGATGAATCACCTTTTGAAACTTGTGCTTCCATTAAAACCCTGATATTGGGGCTCAACAATGACTTTACTTAAAATTGAAGCATTTTTTATTAAAAATGTCAAAATATTGCTAAAATATTGTCAAAATCTATTAAAGAATCTTAAAAATTAATAAATAGACTAAAAATATTGCTAAAATATCGAAGGATGTCAAAGATATTTGAAGATTTATAAATCGGTCAAAAATATGACTTTACTTAAAATTGAAGCATTTTTTATTAAAAATGTCAAAATATTGCTAAAATATTGTCAAAATCTATTAAAGAATCTTAAAAATTAATAAATAGACTAAAAATATTGATAAAATATCGAAGGATGTCAAAGATATTTAAAGATTTATAAATCGGTCAAAAATATGACTTTACTTAAAATTGAAGCATTTTTTATTAAAAATGTCAAAATATTGCTAAAATATTGTCAAAATCTATTAAAGAATCTTAAAAATTGATAAATAGACCAAAAATATTGAAAGCTGTCAAAGATATTTGAAGGTTTATAAATTTGTTGTAAAAAACTATAATCTAGTTACCGACAATTACAGATTTGCTTATTTTTGATTAAAATTTTGGTTTTTTAATAAAATGCAATTTTTTTTGAAAAATATACGAGGATGGTCGAAATATTTGCAGATTTCTAAATTTGTTGTAAAAAACTATAATCTAGTTACCGACAATTACAGCTTTGCTTATTTTTGATGAAAATTTTCGTTTTTTGGTAAAAATATTATCAGATTTTGATAAAAAAGTATTAAAACTAGTCAAAAATGCATTTTTTTTTAAATATACGAGGATTATCGAAATATTTGCAGATTTTTAAATTTGTTGTAAAAAACTATAATCTAGTTACCGACAATTACAGATCTTTCCTTTATTACTATTCTCACCTGAAATTAAAAATATAAAAAAAGGTGTGGCAGTCAGTGGGACTGCCGGGAGAAGTTATACTTCTATTCACTGTTAACTAATAAAACTTAATAACTACAAACTACAAACACAGGCAAGTAGAAATAATTTTTTTTTAAATTAACTGTATTCAAATTAAATAAATAATTAGAAAAATAAGACCAGTTGATGTGTGTCCTTACTTCAAACACGAAAACTAAACAGTAAAACGATTAATGTAAAAAAAAGTGTTTACAAAACCCCATACTGCAAAATATAATGCAAATTACTGAATATATATTATGATTAATATTATTAATACAAAATACCTTTATATGTTTACTAACGTGACAGAATTATAAAGTAATCTGTCAAACAAATGTACTACGTTACTATGATATTCCAAAACATTAGCTCAGATTGTTTTTTGTATATCTATCTCTTTTCAATGTACTGATACCTTATATGTGTTTGTCTCTCTCTTACTCACACCATTACATATGTAATGATTTTTCTCATTTAACCCCACACAAATCAAGTCCATGATAAGAAGTATAACTTCAAAAAAATTAAATTGATATTTCGTTATTTTTGTGTTTTATTAAATGAACAATTCTGTTTTTTAGAAAGTTTTTTATATTTTCACCGTGTTCTTTGTCTCTGTGTCATTCCGTGGAATCTTGTAATCGAATTTAAACCTATTTCCCGACTACCTAGAGCTCTGAAATTTTCAGGATAGCTAAGAACTGGATGACAATGCATGTTTTAAGTGTGTTTAGGCATATACATAAATTTCGAAATTTATACTGAATTGATATGAAATATGATATAAATTGTACATAAATGTTATCATTTTGAAAGTTTTTAAATATGTCGTTCGTAGCCTAGTTGATTAAGCGTCGGATATGTGTCAAGGTGACAGTTCTGTTATGTTATCATAATGGGATCGACTACGCGAGAGATTTTTTTTTGTTCTACATGTGACAACAGTAATTATTATTTTAACTGTTAATAAAATAAACTAATTTAGAAAAATTTTAAATTTTTTTTTAATATACTGTGGACTTTGCCGTAATCTATCTCGATAAAGCGCTATTTGCCAAGGGAATAATAATAATAATAGTAATAATTTAATAATAGTAATATGACTTATAAATCACCAAAAAAAAAAACGTTCTACTATAAAAAGTTCATTTTATAAATTGTGATTATTCTTTTTTTAAATCTGTAACTTTCAACAATTTTTTATACATTTTCCATACACAAAATGTTTCCAATGATAAAATTTCATCTTACCAAATTCATTAAAAATTTCAATTTCTTCCATTTTAATTCCTGGTTCTGTTTTTTCTTTCGAAACATCCATTATGGAATTTTCTTCAGCTAAAATATATTGGAAAATTATTTTATAAATAATTAACATAATAACAAATTATCCCAACAACATAAATATTCCAAAATTTCTACAGTCACATCTAAAAATACAAATTTCATAAAACAAACTGATATTAACGCCTGAATTTAAAAAAAAAATCAAAAATCCTTTTTAGTAATCGATTTTATTAAAAGAAATTACTCAAAAAACTAGAAAATTACACCAAAAATTTTGATAAAAAAAGTATTAAAATTAGTTAAAAATTATTTTTTTGGAAAAATATACGAGGATGGTCGAAATATTTGCAGATTTCAAAATTTTACGTAAAAAATTGTAATCTAGTTACCGATAATTACAGATTTGCTTATTTTTGATAAAAATTTTGTTTATTTGGTAAAAATATTATCAAATTTTGATAAAAGAGTATTAAAATTAGTCAAAAATGTAAATTTCTTCAAAAAATATGAAAGGATGGTCGAAATATACGCAGATTGTAAAAAATACACAAATGAGATTTCAATCTGTCAAAAATTAGAAATCCGTTAATATTTCAAACATCCTTCATTATTTTCGATTAAAAATCGATAAATACGCTAAATTAATCGATTATAAACACAAAGTAATCGATATTTTCATTAAAAATTGCGATGTTATTGAATATCTTATAATTCTTCTTCTTTTTCTTAGTGGGCATGACAAATGTCAAAAATTGAAAATCCGTTAATATTTCAAACATCCTGTATTATTTACGATTAAAAATCGATAAATAAGCTTAATTAATCGATTATAAACACAAATTAATCGATATTTTCATAAAAATTTCGATTTTTTTGCGAAATATATCATAAAATCGATATTCTGTCAAAAAGTGTCCTTGAACCTAATAGAAAACGTTGCTAGTTTAAAAAAAAATTGATTTTTGATAAAAATATGATTAAATTTGAATAGAAAACTGTTAAAATTTGTCAAAAATAATTTTTTTTAAAAAAATATGAAAGGATGCTCGAAATATACGCAGATTTCAAAAATTATACAAATGACAGTTCGATCTGTCAAAAATTAAAAATCCGCTTATACTTTAAACATCCTTTATTATTTACGATTAAAAATCGATAAATAAGCTTAATTAATCGATAATAAACACAAATTAATCGATATTTTCATTAAAAATTGCGATTTTATCGATCATCTGACAATTCTTCTTCTTTTTCTTAGTGAGCATGCTAGATGATATTGTAAAAGACTATAATCTAGTTACCGACAATTACAGATTTGCTTATTTTTGATAAAAATTTTAGTTTTTTGGTAAAAATATTATCAAATTTTGATAAAAAAGTATTAAAATTAGTCAAAAATGCATTTTTTTTTGAATAATATACGAGGATGGTCGAAATATTTGCAGATTTGAAAATTTATTAAAAAAAATTGTAATCCAGTTACCGACAATTACAGATTTGCTTATTTTTAATAAAAAATTTGGTTTTTTGGTAAAAATATTATCAAATTTTATTAATAAAGTATTAAAATTAGTCAAAAATGCAATTTTTTTAAAAAATATACGAGGATGGTCGAAATATTTGCAGATTTCAAAATTAATTGTAAAAAACTATAATCTAGTTACCGACAATTACAGATTTGCTTATTTTTAATAAAAATTTTGATTTTTTTGTAAAAATATTATAAAATTTGTGATAATAAGGTATTAAAATTAGTCAAAAATGCATTTTTTTTTGAAAAATATACAAGGATGCGCGAAATATATGCAGATTTCAATAATCGGATAAACGTCAACAAAATCGATTCGATTTTTCTTCTTTTTTTGTTTAGATTCTAGAAATGTCAACGAAATAAAAATCTGTTCATATTTATAACATCTTTTGTTATTTTTAAATAAAAACATAAAAATAAACATTATTTATTTAAAAAAAAAAAAGAAGAAGAAAATGACATTTTTGCGGACTTGCTAGATGGCGATAACCTGAAACATAAAATACGAGGGAAATACAAAATAAATTTTGAAATCTGCAAATATTTCGAGAATCCTCGTATATTTTTCAAAAAATTGCATTTTTGATTAATTTTAATACTGTTTTATCAAAATTTGATAATATTTGTAGAAAAACCAAGAAAATTCCTTTATAAAAGATTATTTCATGAAAAGATAACAAAAGAAACTAGCAAATTATCCCAAAAACTACAAAAATCAAAATTTTCTAACCTTACATACAAAAATGTAATTTTCACATTAAAAAAAAAAATGATTTTAACGCGGGATTTTTGTAGAAAACCAAGAAAAAGTCGGGATCAATTTGACACCTTGAATTTTGAATTAAGCAAGTTAATAGCTATTGCTTCTATCGGTAACGAGTTATCGATTTTATTAGTCTGATTATTCTTGAATTTTTTAATGTACCTACCTACTATTGTCAATATTTATTGTATAATTTATTTATTTTGTTTGAATTATTAAGTCCTATTCCTGCTCCTGTAATGTCCATTGTCATTTCTACATTATTCGTGTCCACGTTAGATTTGTCGGGAGGATCAGGTGGTTTTTTTGTTTTTCGCCGCCATGTGCCTCCATTTTATTATAATACTATCACAATGTGCGATTTTTACGTATATTGAAAAACAATCCCAAAGAGCAGGTAAATAAATATTAAATAAAACTTACCTATGCTAATATCACAATTTGTTTTAACAATTGAGGAGAGATGATTAGTAGAACCACAACACAAGATTTACTTTGATTTTTTTACGATTTACGATGCTTTCGCAAACACAAAACACAACCGCTTTATTCGACAATCGATCGAAAAGTCAAACGGTATAACCTAAAACTAAAAACTAAAGGTTAAGGCATTGTATCTTTGAACTATATTCAAAGCATTGTATAAGGACTAACTAGTAGGACAACCCAATGATAAAATCTGTTTGATGCAATCGCACCTGACATCTAGTGATTTTGCATGAAAACTATCTATTACCATCGTGTTTAAATACGCCCTCTGTGACATTATTTGCTACTAGCAGAGCGGTCGCTGATAATTTGACGATTAGCTTTTAGTCCGAGAGCCCTGAGGGTTTTCGTAGCCGTTAAAGAGTCAATTCTCCACCAAAGTTTTTTCTTTGTATTTTGACCCCCTTATTACAAATGTCAAGGCTGGATTTCCGAGAAATGTTTAGGAAATCTGTTATTAACAAATAATTTGTTACGAACAAAAAACTCTTTTTTTGCAAAACAAAAAATATCACTGTAATGCTTGAATGAATTTAAGCAAAATATCTTCCTATGTATTTTTTTAAATTGAAAATTGTTAAACATTTGAAAAATAGCATTTTTAACATTTTTCAAATTTGCACATTTTTTTATATAATTAATATATTTTAAAATCTGCGATAGCTATTTGACACTTAAGATCATACATTATGATATGAAACCGGTTAAAATATGAAAATAAAATATTTTTGTTACTTTTTAACGGTATAAACAATATGCATTTAATCTCTTGTAACGTTCGACGCAGGCTGTAATATGAAGGGTATACTAAATCCTTATCTAAAACAATCACTAGAAACAATTGTCCTAATTTTACATCCCAACCAAAATCAACTGATCAAGTGAAGAAAAAGAATATTAAAGAACCTGTTAGTGACATCCAGAGGTTTATATCATTATTAGCCAATGAGTGAAATTATCCATATCAATCATTGTTGCAATATGATAATGCTTTATTTGATGAAAATGATTTCATGAAAAAAACAACAAAACTCTTTTAACTTGAAAATTGGAAAAAATTCTTCCTTCTCATTTGGAGGAAACATTAAATACTGATGAAACTCATTTGTTAAATAATTGATGTTATGTTATCATCACCTACAATATCATGGAAAGAAATGCAGACATTTAAAGATGTTGCCAAAAAATTTATAAATTTGATACAGTGGATGGCAGCATTTCAAAATATATCTAGAATAGGTCTAATATTTCACTTATATTTTGAAAAATCTATAAAGACATCAAAACATCAAAGATGAGTAAAAAGGGAATCAATACGCTATATATAATAAAATTATTTCTAACACTCAATTACCGAAACAAGAAGAAACATTTTGGAGTAGTTCAGAAAACAAATTGTTGTTACGAGATTTTATAAAAAAATTCGCAAAACAAGAAATATTACCGTAATCCTTAAATGATTTTAAGCAAAAAAGCTTATGTATTTTTCAAATTAAAAATCCTTAATTATTTGAAAAGTATCATTTGTGACATTTTTCAAACTTGCATAACTTTTTATATAATTAATATTTTTCAACTCTGCGATGACTATTATACACTTAAGATCATAAAGTATGAGATGAAATCGGTTGCAATACAAAAAATGCAATAGTCTTATTACTTTTTAACGCTTTAAACAATATGCATACCCTTCATACACCCTGCGTCGTATGTTACAGGAGATTAAATGCATATTGTTTATAGCGTTAAATAATAACAAAAAGATTGTATTTTCGTATTGCAACCGGTTTCATCTCACACTTTATGATCGTAAGTATCTAATAGTCATGCAGAGTTGAAAAATATTAATTATATAAAAAGGTATGCAAATTTAAAAAATGTCAAAAATGCTATTTTTCAAATGTTTAACAATTTGTAATTTGAAAACATAGTCAACTTTTTTGCTTAAAATCAGTCAAGAATTACGGTAATATTTTTTGTTTTGCGAAACAACAATTTTTTATTATTAACAAATTATTTGTTAATAACAAATTTCCTAACCATTTCTGGGGAATTCACTCTTGATATTTGTAATCAGGATGTCAAAATGCATAGAAAAAACTTTAAAACTCATTAACAGCTACGAAAACCCTCTGGGCTCCCGAACTATTTGTTAAACATCGGCAGTCTGTTCCTTACGGGTACGGGTGTGTACTGTGTGGCGGCGTATTATATATTTTTTTTAGATGATTTTTTAATTGAATACTTTTAATAATAAAAATTAAATGATCGGACCACAAAAAATGTTTTTATTTTTTTACATTGGAATAAGCAATGCTTAGTTAAAAAGCATTTGAGAAATCCAAAAAGATGAATTTGAATAGAACTAAAATTTTGTTTAATAAACTCAATACATTTTCAAAGGTTTTAATTTAAAAAAAAATGTTAACATAAACTATTAATCAGATTGTATTAAATTTTTTTGTATAAGAACACTAGATTCGTATTTTATTTAAAAACGGAGCAAAATCATTATTTATATTTAAATAAAATTTGTTGTACAGTAGTTAAATAACACCTTATAACGGTTAAACACTAAATACAAAAAAATATAAAACCGTAAATTAAAAACTCAGAAATTTTCCATTTACTGCCAACAGCTCGAAAAACAATAAACAGACAACTATAACAAGAAATTTCGCTGGGGTTGGGAGTCGGGGTGATGTGATGTGATAATACACCGGAAATATTTCTCGTTCAAGGTCAACTGGTTTCAATCGACATAAACAAAGTCTGCATTCATTTACCTACGGTACATGGAGTCGATTGATTCGTTAGATGGCTTAGATTTTCTAGAGACACTAGATGAAGCTACAGAAGAAAATTTTGACGAAGAAAAAAAAGAATTTAAAAAAATAATTGAGATTGACTCAAAATAAAGTTTTTTTTTAAATAAAAAAAAGATTTGTTCGCATTTCTTTTAAAAATTTGAAATATTTATTTATTAACAGTTTAAAAATGCATATTTGTTACAATTTACTGCAGTATATAGATTGCAAGCTAAAAATATACATAAATTACTTGTTTAATATACAAGTGTTTATTGCAAATTTCTCAATTAGCAAATAAAAATGATGTTTAAAGATATGTAGTCCAAGACATCGATTAAAAAAATAGAGCAAAATTGGTTAACAGGATATAATTTTGAACATACAGAATCACATTTCGAGTGAATTTTCCCCACCACCTCCCATCCACCCCCCAGCAACATTTTATGCGGAAACGGATTTTTTTGTCTTTGTTTATAAATGTTGCCAAGCAGTGCATTAGGTAAAACTGTTTATATAAAAAGTGATTGACATGACTAGCGTATTTGTTTAAAAACAAGCCCTTTATCATAAATTTATGCCAAGTTTGACCTTCGATATCTCGGCAACCCGAAAGCCGAATGTATCTTTTAATGTTCTTTAAGTGTATAAATTTTAAAATGACAATGTTTAAATCTCGTAAACTTATTCAAATTGTTAAAATGTTAAATATTTTTAAAACAATCTAGGCTCTCCTAGTATAACGATTTTAATTTTACGAAAAGCGTTTAAAAGTTTGATCCTTCCTTTATATTTAAATAATTGGCTACTATCTAAGAACCTTGTTTAGGGCATAGTATCAATTTAAAAATTTGCGATTTTTTGCAGTAGGTTGGATTGCAAAATTATTATGCAAAAACTATCCGACCGATCTTAATGAATTTATTTATTTATTCATATAAAAAAGTTGTAAGGTTGTAAGTCAAGTTGAAAACAATTAAAGAATAAACTTAATTTTGCTATTTTTCTAACAAGAAACATTAACATTAACTTTCCAATTTGTGTAAAATTGAATAACGAAACTTTTAACTTCTTATAATTTTTTCTCTAGGAGCAATAGTTTCCAAATTATACATGAAAATAGGAGCAAAAAATGATAAATTTTCATTTTCTATAAAATATGCGCTCTTGTCGTGCTTTGCTTGCGCGAATAAACATCTAGGTATGTGATTAAAACTGCTATATCTCAGCAAAGAAATAACAGATATATTTAACAAAAGCTTAAAATGTTCGTCCTCAATCGAAGAATACAATAGAAAAACAAAATTAAAGACTTTTTACTCCCGACCTAATGAAAAGTTGCCATAAACAAATTATTTTACAATTTTTATGTAAATGTTTGGCGTTTAAGCCGATATAATTTTGTTAAAAACAATGTTAGAAATATTTATATTATTTCAATTTCAAGCTAATAATGTTACCTTCAAAATGAGAGGACTTAAAATATGATAGCTTAATTAGAACCCTATTTATGATCAACAATCTGCGATCCAAAACATTAGGAGTGATATTTTGCAATATTTTTTTACTACATACCTACCTACCTATGCATTTTCTCGAATTCTAACAAACGGATTTTAATTTTTAAAAGCTATTTTTTTTGTTTTTTATAAGAATCAAAAAAGTATGCAAAAAATGTCGTATCTCACTTAGTTTTCTAGTTACTATAATCGTTTAAAAGTTTAAACAATTAAATTGTTAATAACAATTTACCAAATGATTTTTCGAAAAAACAGGTTTCAGATTCGGATTCAGCGAGAAAAAATACTTATAAAAAACATTGTAGCTGCCGAGTATTACTGCTCTAAAAACAATAAACAGCCAAGTAATAATAAAAAATAAAATTCGCTGGGGTTGGATTGATGTGATGAGACAGGGACACTGGAAATATTAAAGTACAAGGTCAACTGGTTTATGATAAGCAATTTTCGACTCTATCGATGTAAACAAAGTCTGCATCCATCTACGGTGCCTCCATCTACATTCATTGACCTAAAGAAATTCTGCATCCATTTACGGTGTCGCCATCTACATGTGGCATCCATTTCAATCCAATGAAAGCTCCATAAGGTTATCCTACTAGTTAGTCCTTATACAATGGTTAAGGCATTCTGCTAATTCTACTTTATCGATTATTAGAAGTCCTGTCATTTTCTTATAGATGACGCACTAATTATTCTTATTAGAAAATTTGTTTATTTTTTATATAAATAATAATAATTTATATTAAATATGTTTAAAATCACCTTTTTTTAAATATAATTACTATTATTTTCATTATCGGAACCAAAATAAATTGTTTAATTGTAAAATTTGTTTGAATTAATATTACGTAAAGCGACATCTGTTAAGAGAAAGTTAAACTTGTATTTAATTATTGATATATTTCATAAAAATTCTTTTGTAAAATTATTTTATATTTTTAAAATATACTTTTACGTATTGTATTAATGTTAGTATAAACAACAAATCTATTAAAATATATCGTTTAAATTAAAAAAATTTATAAAGATATTGTTTTTATATGTCACAAAGTTTAGATTTTCTTATACTAGATGGCGCTTTAAATTTATTTTTAATATTTTTTCTATAATTAGATTTTATTGTATTGTTTTGCTTAAAAACAATAAAAAAACGTCTAAAAAACATTTAATAAGTATAAATTTTATAAAAGAAACTTAATTTTAAATTAATTATTATAAAAAACAACAGTGGAAGGTGGATTAGAATTTGACAGAATTGACATTTAGTGTTTGTTTGTTTAAAATTAAGTTTTTTATAATTAAATTTATACTTATTTAGTATTTATTAGACTGTTTTAATTGTTTTTTTATTATATTTAAGCAAAACAATACAATATTATTTAATTAAATGGTAATATTAAAAATAAATTTAGAACGCCATCTAGTATCAAAACTTTAAAACTCTCTCTCCTTTTATCTGTCATTTCAATTAGTTAGTAGTTAGTGTTAGCCATAGACAGAGATAATAGAACAGATTTGTTGATGCCTAATATAAAGTTGGCAACAAGTTCCGACATCAGCGCGCCATTGTCCTATGGTAGAAGCTCATCGATTTAAAAATGGGCGGGATATACCAGCATATCTATAAACTATAATATATTGGACAGTGTTGTTAAGTAATTAATTACAATTACTTTGAAAAGTAATTAAATTACTTTTATTGTAATTGGTACGGTAATTAATTACTTTCTACTCAACTGTAATTCATTTGTAATTCAATTACTCGTTACATTACAATTACAATTACATTTTACAATTACATTTCAATTACATTCGATGAAATGAATACTTTTAATATTTTAATATTTTCAATAGCTTATAGAATAGGTACGTGAAAAAATCCAAACCAGGTAATAGAATGCAATGCAAGCGATAACCAGATCGGCGAGCTACCCTAATAAAGATAAGAAATATTATTTCTCGGGATTTTGAAACAAATAAATACTTAAACCCAAGCATATTGTAAAATATTTCTTCTATTATTTTCTTGTTTCCAGGAAAAAGTTAATGATATTTTTAAAAGTAAACTGGAAAAACCATATTTTTCGAAAGAAGGGTTTGCAAGAAATTCAGTTCAACGTTCCACAAAATAGTCAGTTCATGGTCAGTCTTTGATCTAACCCTAACTTGTTCGTTTTTAAGTAATATGTAATGAAAATTATATCAATTGAAAAACAATATTTTATTTTTAAAACAACTAGGTATAGGAGTAATATATTGTTTTAAAACATTTTTGAACTTTCTACCTGAAAGCAAGATGTACCTAACTAATTAATTAAAATTTCACCACAGCGTGTAATTATAATTGTAATTAATTACATTTCCAATTTTGTAATTGGAATTAATTACAATTGCAAATTTTGTAATTGTAATTGTAATTAATTACAATTTGACCAAAGTAATTGTAATTGTAATTAATTACATATTTTAAAGTAATTTTAACATCACTGATATTGGAATACATACGCTTATATTTTAAAATTTTATATTCTTACTGTGAATATATAAATGTTAAAATATAAGCTATATATTTTCATACTAGCAGAAATAAATTCAAAATAAAACAAGGATTAATAATAATAGTTTTTATTTGAACACAGAAAATATTTAATCATAAGAAAAAATAAATACAATAATGAAAACAAATTTTAATAAATACAATTTTTATTTGAACACAAAAACACATTTAATCATAAGAAAAAAATAAATACAATAATCAAACCAAATTTTATTTATAAAAAACATAGGTATTTTAAAAAGAGAACAGTTTATTTAAAATAAATAATATTCTGTAAAACAATATTTATTAAAAAAATAAAAATACTTTCTACTCAGACTAACAGAAGCACATCTTTTAAAATATCTGTTTATCTATAAACTCAAATATATATAAATTTTGAAACTTAAATTTAATAATAAACAACATAGTTATAACTTAAATACTAATATCACAAAAAATATAGATTTTATACTATTATCACACAAACAGGTACAAGTTAAATTATTGCCGCAAAAATATTAAAAGTGACCAAAATAATAAATGATAAATTGTAAGGTACAAAAAAGTTATTTAAAATTTGCTTATACATAGTTCATATGTACATATTACACTAATGTCACAGAAATGTACGATAATCACTACTTTTATAACAAGTTAAATTTTATATTAATTTAACGAAATAAGAATTAAAATTTACATTACATATTGCACAAATTACATATTTAATAAACACATGAAGCTCCTTATTACGAAAATGTTTATCATAAACAGGATTGAAAGACTCACTTTTACACTCTACAACACAACATTTATATCTAAAATAACCTGGTAGTGACATGTTTAAAACTATTCACTATACTTTTGCACCCTTTTTACGCTAAAACTACCTTCAATTTATATTAAACTAAAATCACTTGCACTTCCCTGTCACTATGCCGCCATTACTGTTTTTTCGCGCTACCAGCTGATCAGATTTTTGGTTTAGTTCCCATTTTCACCACTACAGAATGCGATTGCGCCCTATGGGTAGCGCACAAACATGTTGGCGCCTTTGGGCTATGTTTCAAAAAGTCTCTTAATTTGTCTATGGCCATAGAGATATGAGATATCTCTATGGTGTTACTTTGAATATAAAACCCATGGAGAATAGATAAAACCTCTGGTGTTAGCATTGTATAAAGCATGGAGTCTCCATGGTATAAAGACTTTATACAATGCTGTTACTGTCGGTAATAAAATTACAGTTTTCTATATTTTGTAATAACAAATCGATATTTTGTGTTTAATTTCTCGCATTAGATAATAGGTGGCGCTAGTGTACATTTTTAGAAAAAAATCATGAATTTCATGAAAATATCGATTAATATAAGTTTATAATCGACTAATTGAGCTTTTTTTAATTAATATGTGTCTCTCTCTAGCAAAATGTGACTTTTTAAAGTTGTTAAGTTTTATTTTATTTTTGTTTTTTGATTGCTGAGGTTATGGAGGGTAGAGGTAAGGAGAACTGTCAAAAATCATAACATTCATTGCTGTTGTTAGCTGTTATACAATTAAAAAATAAATCATAAAAATCAATAGTCCGTAATTTAAAATCAACATAGGAATAAGAATCATAACAAAAGTATAACTGGACCAACTTTGATAGGAATTATTTTTACGATTTTACCAGGGAAAACTCAAAAGAACGTCATTATATGAACGAACCTAGTAAAATATATATATTTAATGTTGCTTTTAACTTCCCGACTCACACCTGTACGCCCATGAAGAGAATTCTTGAAAATTTGAAAAGTGCGTTGACCACGCCTATTCAAGTGGTTTTGGATCAACTATACCAATATGTGTGTCTTATTACTAATATGTGACTTTTCTTTTACAAATATATGACTATTTTTATCAATATGTGACTTTTTTACCATAATGTTTATGAGAATTATCTACTTTATTGTTGCTGTAAGATGTTAAAATTTATAAATAAACGTTTTTGGATTTGATTTGATATAATTTCTAGGACAGTATCGGTGGATTTCCCTGTTGATTGGGATGCGAATTATCTATACTAATATTATAAAGAGAAAACGTTTGATTTTTTGTTTGTTTGAAATGAATAGGCTCCGAAACTACTGGACCGATTTCAAAAATTCTTTCACCGTTGGCAAGCTACACTATTCCCGAGTGACATAGGCTGTTTCATTTAAAAAAAAAATGGGGATCCTTACTAAAATGCCATTAATGTAACCAAAAATGACTTTAAAATCCTTTCATCGCGTGCGCTGAGAATACTATTGATTATAGAATAAAATAATGTACTACGATTTTGAAGAATATATAAATATCTACAAAAAATGCCGCGACAGCATATGTCTAACTGTTATAGTTACGTCACAATAACTATTTTTTAATTTTTTAAATGTTTTTATCTTGGTATTAATCCTTATCAAAATAATCACGACAGATATCACAAATTTAGCATGTGCAATGGGACGAGGCTACTTATAAAGGAATTAAAGGACAATTAACTTGTAGCAACCATTATAACTGAACCACCAGCTGGTCAACTAGCTCATACACTAAGGATACCGATGATCCCAACTGATCTACCAAATCCATTTAAACCGCTTCGATTTCCTATCAAAATATCTTTCGCTTTTACTAATAATAAGACTCAAGGTAAAACCTTCCAATTAGTAGGGATCGGTTTTCCTAGGCCAACCGCCTAAGGCGGGTCGGAGCACCTGAAAATCAATTTATTTTGCTGCCAGAAAATAAAACAACATGTAATATTGTTTACAGGGAAGCGTTGACCCAATAAATTTAATGGCTTTTTGTTATTTTTCTTTAATTCCCGTGCAAAGCAGAGGCGGGCTGCTAGTGTGAAATAAAAGAGTAGATAAATAGGATATTGGAAGAAGGAAGTTGAGGTTGATTGATAAAATAAAAGAGAAAAATTGGAGGATATAAAAAAAAATTATTTAGATGAATTATAAGTTTATTTATAACATTAGGTTACGTTTTTATCAATGTGAGTTCTAATATAACATTTTAAACTACCGGATTGTGTGAAAGATTTCGAACATATATCACATTTAAAAGGTTTTTCTTTAGTGTGAGTTCTAATATGAATTTTTAAATGGTTGGATTCTGTGAAACATTTCGAACATATTTCACATTTATAAGGTTTTTCTCCAGTGTGAATTCTATTGTGCCTTTTTAAATCACTGGTTTGTGTGAAACATTTCGAACAAATTTTACATTGTAAAGGTTTCTCGTCACTGTGAAATCTAATATGTTTTTTTAAATTACCGGATTCTGTAAAACATATCGAACAAATTTTACATTCAAAAGGTTTCTCACCAGTGTGAGTTCTAATATGAGTTTTTAAATGACCGGATTGTGTGAAACATTTCGAACATATTTTACATTTATATTTGTCGCCAGTATTTTTACAATTTGGTTCCTGTTTTGTGGAATCTCTATTGATGCTCTGCTCTGAATTTAAATCTTGTTCAAAATCTTGAAATTCCATTTTAAAATTCGGTAAATCTATTGTAGAGTGTAATTCTTCTTTTTTAATGTCAAATTCGAGATTCAACTCATGATTAGTTTGATTTGAAATTTCATTTTCACTTTTAGTATTGAAAGAATGTTGAGGGTTTTGATATTCCAATTTCGGTTCTCTATTTTTGTATGGTTGTTCGTCAACTAAAAATAAGCAAATCTGTAAATGCCGGTAACTAGATTACAGTTTTTTTTATAATAAATTTTGAAATCTGTAAATATTTTGACCATCCTCGTATATTTTTCAAAAAAAATTGCATTTTTGATTAATTTTATTACTTTATTATCAAAATTTGATAAAATTTTTATCAAAAAATCAAAATTTTTATCAAAAATAAGCAAATCTGTAACTGTCGGTATCTAGATTATAATTTTTTACATGAAATTTTGAAATCTGCAAATATTTTGAGCATCCTCGTATATTTTTCAAAAACAATTGCATTTTTGATTAATTTTAATACTTTTTTATCAAAAGTTGATAATATTTTTGTAGCGTGTTTAAAAAACTCTAAGAATAAAATTTATTTTTTTATAATTCTTTCTTACTTATTACCGCCCTGTATTCTCGACTCATTAGATGTTGTTACATTCCTAACGTTTTTTGTTGCTAAGCAGAATATCGATCGGTGAACTAACCAATAAGGTTCCGACTTTAACATCACATGATGAGACGCGAAAGGCAGCGTCCCTTAGTACCGCGATTTTCGAATCATTCTAGCTTGGGCATTTGTACGATCAAGATCATACGTACAGCCACTAGTTTCAAGTTCCCGGCAAATTTTCTTAAGATAGTTAAAAATTACTTGCTATTAAGTGTTCCTGTTATCGTTTACCGTTTATTGTACCGAGGAACCACTTAAAGGATTCCAGACAGTGTTTTTTTATGTTTTCCTGGGTTTTCTATGTAGCAACGACACGCCCGCCATTGCTACGTCTACCGCTTCCTTTCTCGAAACCCACGCTTCGAAGATTTAGTTTATAGTTTTCTCTAATTATCTATAAATCTAAACAGGAATGGGTTTAGATTATATCGTACCGTTAAGACCAATTACCGAGAGAAAAAAGCCATATACTATAAATATCTCTCAGAAACATTTAGGAGACAATGTAAGTTTTTAATAATATTTTGTTACACCTGTATCAAGCATTAACGTACCATTTATTTCTATGGAACATTTTACCTTAATTGTATTCACCTGTAATCAAGTGATCAGTGCCGTAATAAGAAAATTCGGGATGTGTTTTTGTGTTTTAGCTTATCTGTAATTTTTTTTGCTCATATTTTTTGTACCTGCTATTTGTAAACTGTTTTACATATTTTTTTATCTTTTAATTATTATCTCGCCTTATTTAATTAAGATCTCTCTATATTTTTCTATATGGGTACGTTTTATCTCGAGATAATTGAAAAACCAAAAGTGATATTTTGATTTTTTTATCTAAATTTTTCTCTCTCACTTTTAGTTTTAAACATACCAAAAATAACAATAGAATTATACTTAGCTGTTGTTTTATGGTAGTAAAAGTTATGTTTTTAAATTTAAACACAAATATAATAATAATCTTGAAATTTTGAAATCTGCAAATGTTTCGACCTTCCTCGTATATTTTTCAAAAAAAAAAATCATTTTTGAATACTTTTAATACTTTTTTATCAAAATTTGATAATATTTTCACAAAAAAAACAAAATTTTTATCAAAAATAAGCAAATCTGTAACTGTCGTTAACTAGATTATAATTTTTTGCAAGAAATTTTTAAATCTTCAAATATTTCGATCAGCCTCGTATATTTTTCATAAAAAAATTGCATTTTTGACTGATTTTGATACTAATCTATAAAAATTTGATAATATTTTTACTAACAAACCAAAATTTTTATCAAAAATAAACAAATCTGTAACTGTCGGTAACTAGATTAGTTTTTTACAATAAATTATAAGTTGGTTCTATGGTAGACAGTAGAAAGATTTTAAAAACAACACCAATAATCATTATCGACGTTATTTCAGAAGTTCTGTAGGATTTTTCGAAAAGACGACAGTCCTTTTTTCAAATTTTTCGTATATTCAAAAACCAATTTCCATATCTTAAAAACCAAAAAAGATATTAAAATGCAGTTTTTTTCTATTCAATCAGAAATTTGATCCTAATTTTAAATTTCGCAAAAAATAAAAAATAAAAACAACAAAAATATAACGATTTTTTGAAAAAAAAAAACCGATCTTTTTCCAATTTCTTATATTTTGAAAACCAAAAACCAAATTTAAGAAAAATAAAAAAAGATTTGAAGGTAAAATGATATAAAATATAATTAATTATATATGAGCTTACTTATTTCGGGTTTTGATTCCTCCACAATTTCTATTTTTTCTTCTTCAATTATATAATTATCTTTAATATTTCCTCCTATATTCTCGCCTGAAATTAAAAATATAATAGTTATTTACGTACCAAGGGAAGTAAGTAGACGTTTGCAGTCAAGAAGGGATATTAACACTTCGAGACTGCAAATTACTTACTTCCCGTGTTGCGTACAATATTTTTTCTACTACCGCGCGCATAAGTCATGTTCGAGAAACATTTGTTTTGGTGGCAGGCACTTTTTCAATTAAAATACTGTCTTTGTCCTCAATGTGATCTACCGTCATCTGTGTAAGCTCACTTTGCCAACATGCTCCAGATATTCCCATTTATTAGAGCCACCTAAAAATATCTTTTAAAAAAATACATATCCTTATCTAATACTTTGGATGCACAATGGGTCATATGTGGCCTCAGTGCTGGCTAAGCACTAGCTCACCCCTCCCCAAATTTCCAGATCCAGAGAATACTTTGGATTTTTTTGGAACGTATTCAACATTTTGTTTTTTTAGAAACATTATTAGTTTTGCAAATGTACTTATATCTATATTATGATTTACTTGTATCGTAGCTTTCATCATGCTGTATATAGACCATAATGACGACGCTATTGAGGTTTTTGCTTTCTCTGTGAAGAAGTATGTTTAGATTTCAGCCATTCCATAAAACTTGAATATTCTTTCTTACAACGAAACTCAGATTTATTGGGAAGAAGTTTCTTTTAGTTTCATTTGCTGTCTACAGACAATCAGGAAAATTCACTCTCGAAATCAATAATTTTAAAACAACCATTTAAAAATACGTACTATAAAAATAACAACGAATTTAATAGTTAATTTAAATTTGACAGCTGTCAAACAGAATAGCTTTGTTAGTAGTAATGATTCTAAATCTAAAAAAATATAAATTTGTATAGGATAATTTACTGAAAAATCATTGCTATTATACATATTAATAAATAATTAAAAATAGTAATACAATTATAAATTTATAATTTGTATTTGACATTTAATTTTGAGACAATTCGTAGTTTACCCTACGAACATAACTTATTCTTTGCAGGTGAGTTGTAACCAATCAAAACCGTGTAAAGTAAAAGTCCCAGGGGAGTTTGTTTTACATGTTTCTGATTGGACAGAATTGTATTTTACAATCCCGATGAATGTTTATGATCACTTACACCCCTCAAAAGTATCATGTAAAACGCTATTTTACAAAGTGGTAGGAGAAAAATATTTTTTTTTAAATTCATATTTCGTTATTTTTGTGTTTTATTAAATGAACAATTCTGTTTATTTTTGAAGTTATACTTCTATTCGAACACCCTGTAGAAAAAGATTGTATATAGTTAAATGAGGAAAATCATTACATATGTAATGGTGTAAGTAAAAGAGAGACAGAAACACTTATAAGGTATATTGGTCGGTAAAAACAAAGATAAAATATATACCACATGTTATTAGTCATAACTATAAGTCCTTTGAATACCGTTTAAACATTCAGTACATTGAAAAGAGATAGATATACAAAAAACATTTTGAACTAATGTATGAACAAGAACGTCGTCCTTGTGTATGAATATCATAGTGACGGACCACATGATTATTTGACAGATTATTTTATAATTCTGTCACGTAAGTTAACATATTAAGTTTAGCATTTTATATTAATAATAATATTCAGTAATGAGTATTGTATTGTATTTTACCAATAGTGGAGAAAATAAAGCACCAAAACCTCCGAATTTTGTAACGTAAGATGGATCGGAATGCGTTTTTTTTGCATTGGATTCGTTAAAGTATCAGGAAATTTGTCGCTATATTTATTAATGTAAAAATGGAAATTGCATTTCTGCATTCGAAAAGTGCATTCCGAACAGACAATAGAGAGAAAACTTACAACACGGTAAGTATTGCTGAAAATGGGTTCAATTTATATACTCGGGGTTTTTGGAGTCGTTGAACACTAATATCACGATTCAAAAAGTCTCCGCGGCACTTGGTGTCAAGGGTATTTACCTCTTCTCCTGGGGTTTTATGTAAATTCTGTATGAAATCACTGCACACTTGGTACTCGGTGGTTTTTTTGAGTCGCTAAATACGATTATAATAGAATGTGCACACGGTACTAGGAGGTTTTTGGAGTCGCTTACCACGAATATGATATAGAAGTATAACTTCTGCCGGCAGTCCCACTGACTGCCACACTAGTTTTTTTAAATTTGTAACTTTCAACAATTTTTTATACATTTTCCATACACAAAATGTTTAAAAATGATAAAATTTGATCTTACCAAATTCATTCAAAATTTCAATTTCTTCCATTTGAATTCCAGCTTCTGTTTTTTCTTTCGAAACATCCATTTTGGAATTTTCTTCAGCTAAAATATACGCCTCTCAGGCACCTCTAGTGGCGCCACCAAGCGGACTGCCTTGACATGCGGTTGGGTCAATCGGCTGTCATAAGTGTCATATGCTATGTAATTCCAGCGGAGTGTGTACTTTTTTAAATTTAAAATTTTAATCGATTGTCGTGAAATATCCGCGAAAAAAGTTAGTGGTCACACTTGTTGTGTTGTTGGGTGCAATTTCCGGGGTTATACTATCCCAGGAATAAGTTATTATAGATTTCCCTCAAAATCGTGGAAAGTAGCTCGTCGCAAGGATTGGATTGTCGCAGTCCGTCGAGTCGAGTATGTATCAATAATGTTTATTAAATAAAATGTTATGGAGTGACAAAGTTCTTTTATTTCTTGATCGTGATGTTCATTTTCACAATCGAGAATTTGCGGTTTTTCAACTAAAGTTTTTAAATCACGCTTATTACAGAAGAGTGATTTTGCATGATAAACAATAGGCAATACACAGCACCTGACTCAAGCTAACGCGGCCTTGCGCCACGAGGTAGCGCTGGCGTCGCAAAGTCGAGATGCCTGAGAAGCGTATATTATTTTATAAATAATTAACATATAACAAATTATCCCAAAAACATATAAATTCCAAAATTTTTACCCTCACATCTAAAAATGCAAATTTCATAAAAAAAATGATATTAACGCCTGAATTTTATAGAAAAACCAAGAATCCTTTTTAGTTATTGATTTTATTAAAAGAAATTACTGAAAAAACTAGAAAATTACCCCAAAAACGAGAAAAATCAAAATTTTCTAACCTCACATACAAAAATGTAATTTTCACACTCAAAAACAATGATTTCAACGCCGGATTTTTGTAGAAAACCAAGAAAGAATCTTAATAAACGATTTTATACAAGAAATTTTAATGAAAAAACAAAACTTACCCCCATACAACAAGAAAATCTACACATCTACAAAAATGCTAATTTCACAAAAAAACCTAATTTTGGTGATAAAATTTTTACATAAAATCAAGAAATACACAATAATCAACGATTTTTTATAAATAATTTTAATAAAAAAACAAAGTTTACTTTAAAAACAAAAAAATTCAATACATTTAACTACCCTTTAACAACAATAGAAATTTCACATAAAAAACTGATTTTATAATCAAAATTTTTAAACAAAATCCATAAACACATCTTAATAAACAGTTTTATAAAAAAAAAAAAACACTTACAAACGATCAATTTTTACCAAAAAAACAGCCAAATTCAAAATAAGCACCACCGTTATAACCTAAAAACCAAAGATTATAATCTGTGCTTAAAACTTTTAAGGTTAAGTTAAGCCATTCTGCTAATTCTGCTTTATCGATTATTAGAAGTCCTGTCATTGTCTTATAGATGGCGCACAAATCATTTTTATTAGAATTTTTGTTTATTTTTATGTAAATAATATTAATTTATATTAAATATGTTTAAAATCACCTTTTTTAAATATAATTAATAACATTTTCATTATAGGAACCAAAATAAATTGATTAATTGTAAAATTTGTTTGAATTAATAATAGTACGTAAAGCGACATCTGCTAAGAGAAAATTGAACTTGTATTTAATTATTGATATATTTCATAAAAATTCTTCGTAAAATCATTTTATATTATTAAAATATACTTTTACGTATTGTATTAATGTTTGTATATGGTTTGTATAAACAAAATTATTAAAATATATTGTTTAAATTAAAAAAATTGCATTAAAATTGATTTTATGTCACGAAGTTTAGATTTTTTCTACTAGATGGCGCTTTATTACTATTTTCATATAATTAGATTGTATTTTATTGTTTTTAATTTTTAACTAAATATAATATTAAATTTAAAATAAAAATAATGCTTTATATACCATTATTGTTGCAAAAAGAACGTTAAAGGTTAAATTTGTTTGAATTAATATTACGTAAAGCGACATCTGTTAAAAGAAAGTTAAAGTTGTATTTAGTTATTGTAATATTTCATATAAATTCTTTGTAATATCATTTTATATTATTAAAATATACCTTTTAGTATTCTATTAATGTAAGTATTAACAAAATTATCAAAATATATCGTTTAAATTAAAAAAATTGATATTGATTTTATGTCACAAAGTTTAGATTTTCTTATACTAGGTGGCGCTTTAAATTTATTTTTAATATTTTTCTATAATTAGATTGTATTGTATTGTTTTGCTTAAAAACAATAAAAAAAAACCAATAAAAAATACTTAATAACTATAAATTTAATTAAAAAAAAACTAATTTTAAATAATCCATTATAAAAAACAACAGTCGAAGGCCACTTTTAATACAATCTGAAGTGAATTAGAATTTGACAGAATTGACATTTACGTATCAAATTTTATAAAAACTTACAAAAAATTCATAGTTTTACACTGTTTTTGATCTATTTTTACACTTTCTTCACTGATTTTTCACGGTTTTAATAATTCGAACATTGATCTGTCACTAAATGACAATATGTCAATAAAACTAATAAAAGTAAATTCTTTTTAACAAAATTAAACACTTTTGTTATTTCTACACTGTTTTTATTGCTTTTTTTAAACATTTTTACACAATTTTCACTGATATTTATCCGTAAATTCGATTTTATAACAATTTTTCGATACGTAAACAAACCACTAAATGTCAATTCTGTCAAATTCTAATTCAACTTCAGATTGTATTAAAAGTGGCCTTCAACTGTTGTTTTTTATAATAAATTATTTAAGATGAAGTTTTTTATAATTAAATTTATACTTATTTAGTATTTGTTAGACTCTTGTAATCGTTTTTTTATTGTTTTTAAGCGAAACAATACAATACAATCTAATTATAAAAAAAATATTAAAAATACATTTAAAGCGCCACCTAGTATAAGAAAATCTAAACTTTGTGACATATAATCAATATCTTATACAATTTTTTTAATTTAAACTATATATTTTGATAATTTTGTCAATACTAACATTAATACAATACGTTAAAGTATATTTTAATAATATAAAATGATTTTACAAAGAATTTTTATGAAATATATCAATAATTACATGCAAGTTTAACTTTCTCTTAACAGATGTCGCTTTACGTAATATTAATTCAAACAAATTTAACCTTTAGCTTTCTTTTTGCAACAATAATGGTATATAAAGCATTATTTTAATTTTAAAGTTAATATTTTATATAGTTAATAATTAAAAACAATAAAATACAATCAAAGTATATGAAAATAGTAATAAAGCGCCATCTACTACAAAAAATCTAAACTTTGTAACCAAATCAATATCTTATGGAATTTTTTTAATTTAAACGATATATTTTAATAATTTTGTTTATACTAACATTAATACAATACGTAAAAGTATATTTTAATAATATAAAATGATTTTACAAAAGAATTTTTATGAAATATATCAATAACTAAATACAAGTTCAACTTTCTTTTAACAGATGTCGCTTTACGTAATATTAATTTATACAAATTTTACAATTATTAAACAATTTATTTTGGTTCCGATAATGAAAATAATAGTAATTATATTTAAAAAAAGTTAATTTTAAACATTAAATTAATTGTATCGACCCTTACTACTTGAAAGTTCATTTTTATTGGGAATAATAAAAATAATAAAAAACGTTAGTTTTTTTATATAAAACTTTCACTTTAAATGTATTTTAAAAAATGACATATGTTTCACATTTAAGCATCGTCAGATTGACATATAAAGTTATATTTTGTTTATAGCTAACTATCTGATGTTGAATAGGTAATATTAAGGCTAGATTAAGTATGGAAGTAATAAGATATAACAATATTAAAGCCTAGATGTTATTAGCACTAAGGGATTATCCTGGTTGTATCTCCCTCTAAGATCAGTATAACTGTGCAATGATATAGAAAAACCAGGAAAAAATTCTACACATTTGTAATAAAAAACAAAATTTAGATTTTTTTGAAGAACTTGAAATAAAAAGACATCTAGCAGATCCACAATTTAAAGTTGTTAATGAACAAATAAATCTTAGAAATTCTTCACTATTAAACTGTTTACTTTGATTGAGTCTTCATTTTATACATAAATAAGATATACTTGTAATACAAATATATTAAGTTATTGTAAAGATCAGCAGATATAGTTTTTTCCTGGTTTTTCTAACTATTTAGTTAGATAGTTTATTTACGGAAATCTCCATTATAAGTAAGAACACATTATAAAATAGTGCCTTACCTTCAGATTATATTAAAAGTGGCCTTCGACTGTTGTTTTTTTTATAATAATTAATTTAAAATTAAGTTTTTGTTAATTAAATTTATACTTATTAAATATTTTTTTAGACTGTTTTTTATTGTTTGTAAGCAAAACAATACAATAAAATCTAATTATAGAAAAATATTAAAAATAAATTTAAAGCGCCATCTGGTATAAGAAAATCTAAACTTTGTGACATATAAAAACAATATCTTTATCAATTTTTTTAATTTAAACGATATATTTTAATAGTTTTGTTTATACTAACATTAATACAATAGGTAAAAGTATATTTTAATAATATAAAATGATTTTACAAAGAATTTATATGAAATATATCAATAATTAAATACAAGTTTAACTTTCTTTTAACAGATGTCGCTTTACAATTAAACAATTTATTTTGGTTCCGATAATGAAAATGTTAGTAATTATATTTAAAAAAGGCTATTTTAATTATATTTAATATAAATTATTATTATTTACATAAAAAATAAACAAATTTTCTAATAAAAATGAATTGTTCGCCATCTATAAGACAATGACAGGACTTCTAATAATCGATAAAGTAGAATTAGCAGAATGACTTAATAACCTTAAATAAAAGTGAAAAGTGTTTTTAGGTTATACTGGTGGTGCTCATTGTGAAGTTGGCTGTTTTTTTGGCAAAAATTGATCGTTTGTAAGTGTTTTTTTTTATAAAACTGTTTATTAAGATGTGTTTATGGATTTTGTTTAAAAATTTTGATTATAAAATCAGGTTTTTTATGTGAAATTTGCATTTTTCTTAAAGGGTAGTTGATAGTATTGGATTTTCTTGTTTTTGAAGTAAACTTTGTTTTTTTTATTAAAATTTTTTATATAAAATCGTTGAATATTGTGTGTTTCTTGATTTTATGTAAAAATTTCATCTCTATAATTAGTTTTTTTTTTTGTAAATTAGCATTTTTGTGGATGTGTAGATTTTCTTGATGTATGGGGTAAATTTTGTTTTTTCATTAAAATTTCTTCTATAAAATCGTTTATTAAGACTCTTTCTTGGTTTTCTTCAAAAATCCGGCGTTAAAATCATTTTTTTGGGTGTAAAATTACATTTTTGTATGTGAGGTTAGAAAATTCTGATTTTTGTAGTTTTTGGGGTATTTTTCTAGTTTTTTTGTTAACTTTTTATGACAAAATCTTTTATAAAGGAGTTTCTTGGTTTTTTTATAAAAATAGTTATTTATGATATGAGTGTTAAAAGTGAGGTTTTATTTTGTTAGTGAAAACGTTTGTGAAATGAGCGGAGCGAATTGAACAATTTCACGAACAACATAAAATCACTTTTAACACAAATACCATACAATGTTTTTTGTACAACTTCCCTATTTTGATAATGAAACGAGCGAATTTGCAATGACAATAAACCAAACCGTGTTAAAAGTAAACTAAACCGTGTTAAAAGTAAACTTGTTTATATGGCAACGTGTTAAAAGTATTTTTAACACGCTGCTATGTAAACAATCGTTTTTAACATTGTTTGCTATCATTAAAAGTATCACTTTTAATGACAGTTGTACAAAAAATCGTTTTTCTTTGTACACAATTTCGGTATTTGGTTGTGAGGTTAGAAAGTTTTGTAGTTTTTGGGGTAATTTTCTAGTTTTTTTAGTAATTTCTTTTAATAAAATCAATAACTAAAAAGGATTTTTGGTTTTTCGATAAAATTCAGGCGTTAATATCAGTTTGTTTTATGAAATTTGTATTTTTAGATATGACTGTAGAAATTTTGGAATTTATATGTTTTTGGGATACTTTGTTATATGTTAATTACATATTTATAAAATAATTTTCCAATATATTTTAGCTGAAGAAAATTCTATAATGGACGTTACCAAAGTAAAATCAGAAGCTGGAATTAAAATGGAAGAAATTGAAACTTTGAATGAATTTGGTAAGATCAAATTTTATCATTTTTAAACATTTTGTGTATGGAAAATGTATAAAAAATTGTTGAAAGTTACAGATTTAAAAAAAAAGTGAGAATTGTTCATTAAAAAAAGTGTGCGTGTAAACTTTACGCGCGATTGAAGTAAAACTTGTTGACGTACGTATCGGAAAATAAATATTTAGTTACAATTCAATCATATTTATTGCCTATATACTTTACAAAAAAATGAGATGTTATATTTATATTATTCATTAGAAATAGGAATTTGAAAGTTATCATTATTTTTTTTATATATGAAATAATAGGTTTATGATAACTAAAATGTGAAACATAGATTTTACTCTCTAAATACCATTAATGTATTAGAAACCGTTTGAAAATTTCATAAATAAATTTCGAAAATTTAAGCTCCTCCCATAGCTGAAATTACACAGTTACTTCCATCAGAATCTTCCGTTAGAATCTAACGTTAGAGTTTCCCCTAGTCGCGCCTAAAGAAGTTTTGCTTCAATAATAGGTAAACAATATTAAAAATATACACATATTACGTTTAAAATGTGTGATTTTGTAGCTGTATCTACCTTATTGTAATACAACACAAGAGCCTTCGATAGTTAGATAACCATTTCATTTTGTAGCACTTTATAGCATATTCCATAAAATTTACAATCCTGAGTTAAGTTTGTTTCCTTCACGTCTACGAAGGATCTGTTATTGCTGGTAAAAGATCAGCCATCCTGACTAGTGGTTTTATGGCCTTTATGGCTACCTAACCAAACCTAAAATAAGTATAAGAAAGTGTTAAAACATTTCGAATATTATTATTTTATGAACAAAAACGTGCAACATGCTTCTTTACTTAACGTAAAGCTTCGTATAAACAATTATTTACTATCATAAAATGTATGTATATAAACTTACTTAATCAAATCATAATGAATGTAGCTGTCTCGTCATTTTTTCATTTTTGTCATTTTTCTTCAAATCTTTCTGGCGCTTATAATATGCCCTTTGACGTTCACAATTTCTTTTTAGCCCTTTGACGTTCCCAATTTCTTTTTCTTTTTAGCTCTTTAAGTCTATAAAACGAAAATAGCTAGGTATAAATAATAGGTATAAATAATTAGGTATAAATAGTGTAATTACACACCAAAAATAAAATGTATGCATATAGAGTATATATAGGTACTCCCGGTTTCATTCAATATTTTTTCATCACTTTCTTCATTAATAAATCCACTTTGTTTATTCATATTTAATACAAACACTTTATACACAAAAAACTATTTTCCAGCAATGTATTTTGGTTGACAAGATAACAAGCTGTCAATTCATTCAATTACAGATTTAATTTTATTTAATATAGTAGGCAGAATCGCATGAGCGCCGCCAGGATTATTTTCAGGGAGGTGCATCTGCATCTACACACTATTATGATCTAATATATATATATATATATATATAACCAAAGATGATACATAAAGTATCTAGTGCCTTACTGTCAAAAGTAATAATTTTGACAGTAAGGCACTAGATACTTTATGTATCATCTTTGGACATTTTTAGACTGTCACAAAACGCTCTGTTCGTTATATATATATATATATATATATATATATATATATATATATATATATTCTGCATGGGCGCCGGCAGCAGGGTGCAAGAGGGTGCGCTTGCACCCCCTGCTATGAAAGAAAATACCTGAATTTACCAGAAAATTATATATTTTTTTAATTTTTTTATTAAATTATTGTTTAAATAAAAACTAAAGGCATCGCGGTTGCTGTCCAAATATATATATATATATATATATATATATATATATATATATATTTACATCACCATATCATTACTGCGTCCATCAAAAAACCAGTCATATTGCGTCCATCAGAATTCTTAGATATATCAATAATTGAAGTTAATTATACTTATCAACAGGTTAAGTAATGTCAGATAACCACTTTTAATTTTTTGTTAATCATAAAATAAAATTTCATTATTTATATGTTTCTCTATCATTTCTGCGTCCATATAATATTCTATCATTATTGCGTCCGTTATATACGATTTGTAAAAATTATATTGAAGTAACCATCATTTCTGCGTCCTACAGTGTTGCCATTTAATATAATGTGTAATTATTAGGTAAATTTAATATGGTTTTAACTATATAGTGAACAAATTTGATTTGGTAAATATTTGTTTTATCTATACCAATGCCTTTTTAGAAAGAATAAAAATGTAAAAATACAAAATTAATAAATAACAAAGAAACAGATAAACAATTTGCAGTGAAATACAAACTATATGTTCTATGGAACATTTAATCTTTTTCTTTGCTATAAGTTGTTTTTACAAGAAAGTATTTTAATAAAACTAAATAATTTGTCAAATGAGTGTCATGTGATGTTGGTATTGGTATTAATCAAAAGATAAAACATTAAAATGTTCTTTATTTTCTTCATTGCAATTTATGTTTTTAGTGTGGTTTAAAATACCCACTATATGTTTATTAATGAGGTTTTTAGTATTAAAAAAATTTCTTACTATACTCAGTGACATTAGAAGTGTTACACCCAGAAGGAATCATTTCTTGATCCTAATTTTTTGACAACAGAATGACTATATTTAAAGAATGCTATGATAACAATGTCAATGTTTTATCTTTAGTAGTTTTTGTAACAATAAAATTTTATCTTAAATTAAAAAAAAAACGATTCATGAAGACCGGTTGGTAAAGAAATTTTTAATTACTGTTCTTCAGTTCAGTTGCTCGAGTTTGAGGACATCAAAATTACCAACATGTTAATGATTTTGACAGGGGTAGAATTGTTGTCTATAAAGATATGGGTTTGTCGTATCGCCAAATTGCCCTTCGTGTTAATTGTACGGGAATGACGGTAATGCGTGTGTGTCGTGTGTGGTCAAACGAAGGTAGAGGAGCACGAAGAAGACCAACTGGCCAACCAAGGCGTACCACAGAGCGTCAAGATAGCCAATTCAGACTACTTGCTCTGCAAGATCCTTTTGCTACTACGCCTCAAATCGCTGATAAATGGTTTGGATAGGAAGGTAGACCTGTTACTATGTGTACACTATACCGTCGCATTCGAGCCTTTGGACTGTTTTCATACCGCCCACGACTAGTGCTACCTTTGACACAGGACCACTGCCATCAACGTTTGAATGGGTGCACAGAACGGCAGCAATGGGTGGAAGAATGGCATAATGTAGCATTCAGCTATGAATCGCTATTTTGTTTAGGCATGCACGATGGCCGTAGAAGGGTTAGACGCAACCCTGGAGAGCGGCGAGATACCGGGTTTGTTCTTGGATGACATGTACACAGGACAGTTGGAGTAATGATTTGGAGGGCTATTGCCTATGGTAGCCGATCACCACTTGTGTTCATTTGAGGCAGTATGACAGCTTTACGTTATGTTGATAATGTCTTAAAAACCACTTTACTTCCTTATCTAGACGGCCGTAGCCACGTCCTTTTTTAGCAAGATAACGCGCGTCCCCATATTGCTCGTCGAACTATGAACTTTCTCCAAGAAGCTGGCGTTAATTTTTTGCCGTACCCACCTCGTTCACCAGATTTAAATCCCATCGAACATGTGTGGAATATGATGGGAAGAAGACTGTCCCATTAACACCATTCTCCACAAACTCTGGCAGAGTTAAACCATGAAATTCAAGTTGCATGGAACAAGATGCCACAAGCAGACATTGATCATCTCATTTTGTCAATGCCTAGACGTGTACATGAGTGTATGCAGTTACTGGGTCACCAATTTTTTTTTTGTTATACGATATTGAAAATTCTTGAATATGTTAACGTTTTATTCTCGATGTAAATCTACCATGTTGCCAAAAAATTAAGATTAAGAAATTATTTCTTCTGGGTGTAACACTTCTAATGTCACTGAGTATATTTATTTAGATATTAACTATAATTTCCAATTCTCATCTATACTTTTTTTTATTGAAAAAAAAAACAACTTAATATCAATTTTTTATTATGTTTTAAAGTATAAAAATAATGATACATTTTTATAATTCAAATAAACACATAAAAAGAGTTTTTTTACAAATTAAATAAATAATTTAAAATGAAAATTTTCCAAATAACAATGATGATAATTTGAGAACAAAAGAGTGGTGCCCAAGATTGACTTGACATTTTTGTATGGAGTTATTTAAATCAAAAAAGTTCTCATTAATAGACTACAAACTTTTAAAGATATAGAAACAGAATTAGAGTGGACATATAATGTAACTTCAGAAATTTTTAAAAATAATCTAGTTGTCGGATTAATTACTGCTAAGAAGTTTAATTTAATCTATTTGTTAAATAAACATTTTGTTGGATTGTAACATGTAATTTAAGATGAAATCTGTTTTGCCACCCTGTATAAATAATTAATGTGTTAATGTTTTATTTTACTATATTTTTTTTATTAACCTTTAAAATGAGCTATAAGAGAACTTCCATTCTTAGATTATGTCATCACGCCCAGGATGGCATGATAAATATATGAACATTATAATTAAAAAATAAAAATCAACCTGTTTTAGAATTTGTTTCTGAAGTTGCGTATTCTTGAAAGAATGAATTTATTTATAATTAAGTCTCTCTCTCTCTCTCTCTCTCTCTCTTTCTCCTTGTATAAATGTATAAAATATAAATTTATCTTTAATAAATTTCCTACAAATATTATACAAACAATCTCTTATAACGATAAAGAGAGTATTTTATTTTAAAGTAGTCATAAGTTAGTAAACAAGTAAAAAAATAGATAAATAAATAAATAAGTAGGTAAATAAATAAATCAATAGATAAATAACTAAATAAATAAATTAATTAATCAATAAAATATACGAAAGTAGTAAGATTCGAACTACAAAGCATTTTCTAAACCATAATAAAAGCAATTTGCATTAATATGGTAACAGAACTTGAAGTGTAAATATAATCAAATAAGCAATTACCTTTTAAGTATTATTTTGATTATTTGATTGGTGTTGAAACCTAAAAAATATCACAATAAAGTGATATACTTATTTCAAACTAAAATCTATGAACGAATTTTCCTCAGAGACTTGTCTATAACATATTAAAATTTACTTGTAGCTGGACGGATAATAAATCTTACCTTTAAAAAGATATTTAGGCAATAAGAAATAACAATATTTTATTTTAATACTTACTTTATATTGATACTATAATACTTTATAATCCTAAATTAATACATAACAACCAGGCTTAATATTTTTTTGAACGATTAGACATACTTACTTTTATGCAGAAAATAGGGTATACTATAAAATAAAATTCACAATCGTTTCACATCGAATAAAACGCAGCGGCCTTTGCAACGTTGCCTACGTTCTTTGTAAAATTCATACAGCGCACCGACAAAAAGGGATAAGATCGTATATAACGGCAGCGCCTCTACTAGTAAAAAGCCACAATACAAAAATATACATTTAACGGGTAATCTATCATTGATGCGTCCTCATCAAATTCATGTAGCCACTCCGGGGTTGCCATATGCACAACTTATTATAAAAATTTAGGATGTACAAGTTATTGACCGTTTAATTTCATTGAAACAATATCCGTTTTATGTGTAGATAGGCAAGAAATACACAGCTTGATGTATATATATATATATATATATATAGAATGTAGAATGATTTGGACAGCAACCGCGATGCCTTTAGTTTTTATTTAAACAATAATTTAATAAAAAAATTAAAAAAATATATAATTTTCTGGTAAATTCAGGTATTTTCTTTCATAGCAGGGGGTGCAAGCGCACCCTCTTGCACCCTGCTGCCGGCGCCCATGCAGAATCGTGTCAGGTATTTTGTATTAGGTTTTGTTTCCGGTTTCTGTTATTAGAATGACGTCACGTCCGTTAGAATAACTTTTTTACTCCTAGTCTCGCTAAAGAAGTTTTACTTCAATAAAACACAAAAATAACAAATATCAATTTAAAAAAATATTTTTATTTTTAATTTCAGGTGAGAATAGTAATAAAGGAAATAAAAAAGATAATTTTTTAATAAAAGAAGAAAAATTAGAAATTGTGGACGAACCAAAAGCCGAAATGCATTGTTTCCATCAGATGGAAATAAGTAAGCTCATATATAATTATATTTTATATCATTTTACCTTCAAATCTTTTTTATTTTCCTTAAATTTGGTTTTTGGTTTTCAAAATATGAGAAATTGGAAAAAGATCGTTTTTTTTTCGAAAAATCGTTATATTTTTGTTGTTTTTTTGCGAAATTTAAAGTGTTTTTGAATTAGGATCAAATTTCTGATTGAATGGAAAAAACTGCATTTTGGTATCTTTTTTGGTTTTTAAGATATGAGAAATTAGTTTTTAATATATGAAAAATTTGAAAAAAGCGCGGGGCGGGGCGTTTTTTCGAAAAATCCTACAGAACTCCTGAAATAACGTCGATAATAACTATTGGTGCTGTTTTTAAAATCTTTCTACTATAGAGCTAACTTATTTGTTTCTTTCCAATAGACACTTTTTAATACATTCAGATGGTTCTCCTTTCTTCTACTCTCGATATTCAATTTTAGTGTTTCATAAAAAACAAATTGAAGTTAATAAAGTATTATTCACATTTCGAAAATTTGTCAAAATATGTTAGCCAACAATTATGTAAAAAACTTATGAACTTGCTTATATATTAAACCATTACATTTTAGTTGAAGAATACGAAAACTCGAAACAATTCGTAACAATGGATAATTCTTCAATTAATTCTTTAACTACTAAAAGTAAAATATTAAGCAATGAAGATGAATTTGAGTGTAAAAAAGAACTATTACCCTCTATTTGCCATTTACCAGATTTTAAAATGGAATTTCAAGATTTTGAGGAAGGGCAGAGTTCAACTTGTAAAAAGCGTAAGTATTTGTTTAATTAACATCCTCATAAGAATGTTTAATATTCTTACAAGTATTTACTGTTTTCTAAAAATATTTTTTACTTCCAGCTAAAAAACTTTAAATTTTTTTTAAAATCGGGAAGTTATTGGTTTTACCCCGTTTTTCGAAAATCGAGTTTTCATCGGATCTCAACGTTTTGAGGAATTTGGAACCTCCCCTATATATGTGTGTGTATATGTATGTGTGTGTGTATATGTGTGTGTGTGTGTATATGTGTGTGTGTGTATATGTGTGTGTGTATATGTGTGTGTGTGTGTGTGTGTGTGTGTGTGTGTGTGTGTGTGTGTGTGTGTGTGTGTGTGTGTGTGTGTGTGTGTGTGTGTGTGTGTAAACCTCTTATAACTTTTCAACGGCTTGACCGATCGGAATGAAATAAAAAGCGTTCCAAAGAGTTTCATCTAACTTAGATTCCCTGTAAGTTTGAACCGATTCGAACCGGTAGATTTCGAGAAATTTAAAAATAAACGAAAAATAAGTGGGAGGTGTCAAGGGACACCCGGATGGAACGAAGTTCCTTTCGATTAATTAGTGAAGGAATTAGTAATTTGTAAACACAACAGAGAGTTCATACATATACATATAAGCATTTATTATTGTCTGTATAAAATCTCTACTTACCAAACTCTATCAGCAATATCCGGAACTTGTGCAGAAACACTGTCAGGATACTGTATTGTATTATTTTCTATTATTTTAATATTTATTATCTACAAAAAACCTATATAAACTTAACAAAGTCACGACACTACACTGTTCAAAGCAAAATAGAAAATAGTTAATCCATTATTTCCAACAGTTCGTTTTTTTTTTAACAAAAGTGTCCATTTATACAATACCAGAGGTTTAGATGATATACATCTACCTAGAATTATTTTTTATTTCTATTTAATTTAAAACAGGAATTAACAATTTAATACAAAATTTTAAAATTAAAATATTTGACAGTAACTGACAGTTAAGGTAATTTGACGTAGGTACCTAACTAGTCAAGTTAAGAACTATTTTTAAAATGTTTATGAATTTATTAATTTATAAAAACAGGATGAAATAAAATATAATACCATTATAGGTAATTATTTTTTTTCTACAGTATTTTCTTTTTAATGTACATTTTCTTTTAATTTAAAATAGTGTCTTTTTGATTGTAATATATCTATCTATGAGAGAGAGAGAGAGAGAGTTTTTTATTTTTTGGTCTGTGAGAGAGAGAAAGAGACAGACAGAGAAACATGCGTGTGTTGTGTCGTATCGTGACATATTTTGGTCTGAATTTTTTTCGGCTAGTCTCTAGCCTCAGTCGTAACTGGTCGTAACGCCCGAAAGGGCACTTCGTTCCAAAAAGTTATAAATAATTTGTGCCAAAGATTTTAGAACTATTTTTTTTTAGGTTTTCTATCTAAGAAAAAGAAATGGCAACTTCATGGAGAATTCTATGGAACATGTTTCTCTTGTGGAAAATTTTTTGTTCATAAATACCTATTTTTACAACATTATTACATTTACCACTTTTTAGTTTGTTCTAAAAAATGTGGTGATTTAAAAAAACAGATCAAGACAAGAAAAAGTGATTTAAAAATACATGATAAAACTCACACTGTTAAAAAACATTTTAAATGTAACATTTATTCGAAATTGTTCACACAATCCTGCAATTTAAAAAATCATATTAGAATCCACACTGGTAAGAAACCATTTGAATGTAAAATTTGCTTGAAACGTTTCACACAATCCGCCACTTTAAAAAGACATATTAGAACCCACGATGACAAGGAATGTCACACTAATGAGAAACCTTTGAAATGTAAAGTTTGTTCGAAATTTTTCAAATATTACAGTTATTTAAAAAAACATATTAGAATTCACACTGATGAGAAACCTTTTAAATGTAACGTTTGTTTGAAACGTTTCACACATTCCAGCAATTTAAACAAACATATTAGAACCCACGATGACAAGAAATATTTTCAGTGTACAATTTGTTTGAAGTGTTTCGCAGAATCTTTTAATTTAAAAAGTCATATCAAAAAAATTCATACTGGCAAAAAACATTTTAAATGTAACATTTGTTCGAAATCGTTCACACGTCCAATCCATTTAAAATATCATATTAGAACCCACACTGATGAGAAACCTTTTGAATGTAACGTTTGTTTGAAACGTTTCACACAATCCGGCAATTTAAATACGCATATTAGAATTCACACTGGTGAGAAACCTTTTGAATGTAAAATTTGCTTGAAACGTTTCACAAAATCCAGCAATTTAAACAAACATATTAGAACCCACAATGACAAGAAATATTTTCAGTGTACAATTTGTTCCAAGTGTTTCGCAGAATCCTTTAATTTAAAAAGTCATATCAAAAAAATTCATACTCAAAAAAAACATTTTAAATGTAGCATTTGTTTGAAATCGTTCACAAAATCAAGCCATTTAAAAGATCCTATTAGAACCCACACCGGTGAGAAACCTTTTCAATGTAACATTTGTTCGAAATCGTTCACACGTTCAATCGATTTAAAATATCATATTAGAACCCACACTGATGAGAAACCTTTTGAATGTAACGTTTGTTTGAAACGTTTCACACAATCCGGCAATTTAAATACGCATATTAGAATTCACACTGGTGAGAAACGTTTTGAATGTAATATTTGCTTGAAACGTTTCGCACAATCCAGCCCTTTAAAAAAACATATTAGAACCCACGATAACAAGAAACCTTTTGAATGGGGTAAATAAAAATTGTTTATTAATACTGGTTTGATTTTATTTCAATTAGATGAAATTTGGATAGAAATGTCGTTTTTGAAAAAACTCGTTTTTAGTTTTTACTAAAAGTTTGGTTGGTAACAATGACGCTTTAAAAAATGTAATAAAAAAAAAGTGTGCGTCTCAGGACGCGCGACAGAAGTGATAACTTCAACTAATCCAAATTGAACTATTTAATATTGAAATTTTTTAACTTGAGAAAAACTTTGCCTATAACTTAAATTTTATGTACATTAATATGATAATGTGTATAAATGTAAATATTTTGAAAATTTTGAAATTTTTAAAAATGTAAAAATTTGAAAATTCTAAAAATTTTGAAAAATTCTGAAAATTTTAAAAATTCTAAAAATTTTGAAAATTTAAAAATTTTGAAAATTACAAAAATTTTGAGAATTTTAAAAATTTAGAAAATTCTGAAAATTTTTAAATTTTGGAAATTCTAAAAATTTTGATAATTTTGAAAATTTTAAAAATTTAGAAAATTCTAAAAATTTAATAATATAATTCGATTTATTAATAACATTCCAAACAATATAGATTAAAAACAGATTTAAATTTTGTACATAAAATTTAAATAGTAGTTTGTGCAACAAGTGCACAAAGTGATACTTTTCCCACGAACGAAAAAGTGGGAAATGTATTTTGCGCACATGTTGCACACAATACTTTTTCTACGATCACGATTTATAATAATTAAAAATAAGCAACTTATTTCTTACAAATGAGCGCGTATTACATTTTTAGAAAATAAAGGTATTTTGTTATTTTCTCTTCATTCCATTATTTTTTGATAAGCGCATTTATATTTTCTCTTAATTTTTGTGGCAAAAGGTTTAAAGTTGCATTCAAAGCAATTTCCAAAATATCTGGAGGTGTGTTTTCAATATATTCAACTTCTGAATCTGAATTTCTATCAATTACTTGTAGAATTATACTTTATAATGATATGTTGCGTTATTAAATATATACCTAAATTAAAAGTTTATACATAATTATTGTGCATTAATTTTCTATGAAAATAACTCAAATTTTTTAAATATGCCCCTAACGTCAAAATATTATATTACGAATCACGCCAATACATAGCCTCTTACTATAGATGCGTAAGAGATCTTATAGGTTTTATTATTTCTTAATTGTTCCCTGCGAATGTGCAGAATGCGGTACATAGAATTCCGCATAGGTACGGAATTACTCACTTTGCATTAAAGTAAGCCGTGTCTATTTGCATTCTTTTCATAGTGATCGTAGAAAAAAATTGTTTTTTCGGTACAAGAGATAGAAAAGATTGTTTTTCCAATAAAAAAAATTGTTTTTTTTTGGTACAAAAGATAATTTTTTCATTGGAAAAGTGTTTTTCGGTACAAAAGATAGTTTTTCAATGGAATCAAACCAACAAACGACATCTATCATAAAATTAAGTACTTAGTTCCCTACAATCACAGACGAAAGATGGCAGTTTGTTTGAATTGGCAACATGGCAAGTAGCGATGAAAACACGCATATTAATACGCTCAAGAATAAATCTTGTAAAAAGTGCAAAAAGAACCTATTAAATGGGGTTAATTGTGCAAATTGTGATGCAAGCTATCATTTGAGTTGTGCCAAACTTTGCAGTAATGTGAATTTCATTTGTGGTGATGTTATAAGTTGTTGTGTTGTTTCATCTCCTGATACTCTTACTGTAAGTAATAAAAGTGAAGAGGAAATCATATCAGCTTTCTTTGACTCATTAGGAACCATGTCTACTGATAATAAGACAAACATTAACATTTTTAATTATGTTGTAAAACAAAAAGATTTATTAATAAACGAATTAAGACAAAAAATAGATCTGCTAAACTCTCAATTAAACACAATTAAAACAAATTCATATCCTGATAGTGACAAAAACTTGAATAAACTGAAGACCACAAAAAAAAGTTGTTGATAAAAGTGAAATTCCTGCTAGCAGCAGTAAGAACATTTCTATAGAATCACCAAGCAGTGTTGCCAATTCAAATAAACAATCGCAGATTTCCAGACAGCAAGTGTCTGCAGGCTTATTGGAAGTAGATACAAAAAAAAAGTGAGAGGTGTCAAGGGACACCCGGATTAATTAGTGAAGGAATTGTAATTTGTAAACACAACAGAGTGTTTATACATACGTAAGCATTTATTATTGTCTGTATTAAATCTCTTCTTACCTAAATCCATCAGCAATGTCCGAAACTTTTGCAGAACAGAAACACTGTCAGGATTCATTATTGTTATTATTTTGTATTATTTTATTATTTATTATCTCCAAAAAACCTGTATAAACTTAACAACATACACTGCCGAGCATAAAATTAGGGTCACCTCGTAATTTGCATTTATTTTGAAATCTTTTAGTATTTTTGGATTTTTTTTTGTTGTAACATAGTATACTGACTTTATAAAATGATTTTGTTGTGTTTGCTTGAATAAAAGAAAGTTTTTGTTCTTTTGTTCAAAGTTTATTGAAAATAATGAAAATAGAAAAATTTTACTTAGATGAAACAAAAAAAAATTAACGGCTTCAGTAGCGAGTATTCCTTCCTCTGGCAGTGATTACAGCTTGCAAACGACGAGGCATGCTTTCAATTAGATTTTGGATAACATCCTGCGGAAGATTGTCCCATTCCTGCACCAGTATGTCGCGAAGCTCTCTAGAATTTCTGGGAGCCGGCACATGTCTCCGTAGACGTATCCCCATCTCATCCCAAACATGCTCTATCGGATTTAAATCTGGACTTCGAGCAGGCCAATTAAATCGCGTGATTTGAACCTCGTCAAGATAATCAGTAACTATCCGAGCAGTGTGGGGCCGTGCATTGTCATGCATAAAGGTTGCGTCTTCTCCAAGCGTAATCATAAACGGTACGACATGGTCTTCGAAAACCAATTTCTCATATCTTAAAGACCAAAAAAAGATATCAAAATGCACTTATTTTCCATTCAATCAGAAATTTGATACTAATTCAAAAACACTTTAAATTTCACAAAAAATAAAAATAAAAAAACAATAAAACGATTTTTCGAAAAAAAACGAACTTTTTCCAATTTCCAAGATTTGAAGGTAAAATGATATAAAATAAATTATAATTATATATGAGCTTACTTATTTCCATCTGATCGAAACAATGCATTTCGGCTTTTGGTTCGTCCACAATTTCTAATTTTTCTTCTTTTATTACAAAATTATCTTTTATCTTTCCTTTATTACTATTCTCACCTGAAATTAAAAATATATTAAATTGATATTTCCTTATTTTTGTGTTTTATTCACTATTTTTGACAGTAAACCGTCATTAAATTAACAATATAACATCAAATGTCAATCTTGTCATTTTTCACACTAAAATGTCAAACTATCAACTGTCAATCTTATCAGTAAACAAAATATTCACTATTATGACAGTCAACTGTCATTAAATTAACAATATAACGTCAAATGTCAATTTTGTCATTTGTCACACCAAAATGTCAAACTATCAACTGTCAATCTTGTCAGTGAATAATTTCTAATTTTTTAAAGTGAAACTTTTATAGTGCATGTCGCATGTCAGTCCAACGCCTATAGTTTAATACAAAAATGTACGGGAGTGAGCAGATCTGCTAATAAAACCAATCCTACTATTCGGATTAATACGAACTTCGACTAAGCAAGTATCTACGACATGTAACGTCGACGGTTATATTGTACCTATTCGTATTGTAACGGGATAACCGTAAAGGAAGGGACCTTAATTCGAAAGATTGTTGTTGACAGTTGATTTTTAGAAGTTTGTAAAAAAATCAACTGACCATTTTAAATAATGTTTCTAGAAAATTCTAGAAACTTCTAAACACACGGACTAGATTTAATAATGTTGTATATAAGGGGATGCATGGGCAGTTAACGTCAGTTCGAGTCAAGTGTTCACAAGAGTTCATTGTATTGTCAAGTAGTTAGACGTTATCCAGCAGAGTTCAGTGTATCTTAACAATTTTGTAAATAAATTGTGTAAAAAGCCCCCATAAGTGTTTCAAATTGGTGTCAGGTGTGGGGTGAAGATATAAGAATGCCTGGAAAAAAGATAAATGAACTATGGGTGGCAGAGCTCAGAAGAGAGCTCGAGGAATTAGAGTTGGAAAGTGCAGGAAGCAAATCTGTATTGTTGAGAAGGCTCCGTGAGTACTACGTAAATAATAATTTGGACCCTGACGCTGTTGAGGTTGAAGACCCAGTTCAAAAAGCAATTTCCCGGCTACAAGAAGAACAAACTCAACAACTTTCCCAGCTATCCAAACGAATGACGAGCCAACAAGAAGAACAAGCTCAACAACTTTCCCGGCAACATGAGGAGCTATCCAGTCAGATGAAGAGCCAGCGCGAAGATATGTCCCAGCTAAAAGAGGAGCTATCAGGACGAATAACGAGCCAGCAAGAGGAGCTATCCAGTCAGATAAAGAGCCAGCAAGAAGAGCTATCACAACGGATGTCTACCATATCAGATGAGTTATCCAGTTCGTTCTCCCAGCAAATATCACATCTTCGTGAAGAACAAAATCAGCAAGTGTCCAGCTTGCGAGACGAACAAAATCAACAAGTCGCCAACTTGCGAGACGAGCAAAACCAGATCAACCAGCAAGTGCAGTCCGAAATAAGAAAGCTTCAACGAGAACAGGAAGCTAGCCGCCGAAACCAAACCATCCACAACGGCGACGGAGATGCAAGAAGGATGGAAACCTGCCACGCAGACGTCGAACGACAAAGAAGCGAGGAGACGACCCATGTACGAACGACGATGAAACCCCCGACCTTCGACGGGAAGACTTCCTGGCCAAATGACCTGACACAATTCGACGCAGCGGCCAGAGCTAATGGATGGTCATCCCAGGAGAAAGCATTGTCCCTAACCGTAGCTCTGCGAGGCGAAGCTTTAGACGTCTTGCAATCATTGACACCGGATGAAGCTGACAACTTCGAGTTATTGGTGAATCGTCTAGAGATGCGAGTAGTGAAGCAAAGCCGCCACGGGACCACTACTTCCAAATTTCGCCGCTATATGTCGCCACAGGTGGCGGCGCTGTAATCTGCTGTTTATTCGAGTGCTCTTTGACATTTGGCGCAAACAGCCAATTCTTCTTTTTTCGAGTGGCCTCTGACAGTTGACACAAACAGCCAATTCTTCTTTTTCGAGTGGCCTTTGACATTTACTTTTTCGAATGGCCTTTGACATTTAGCGCAAGCAGCCAACTCTTCTTTTCGTTATATTTTTGAATTTTTTCGCGCTTCGCTGTCATCGTACCAACATTACAGTGCTACCAACTTTTGCGTTATAACAATTTAATTAAAAAAATTCCAACCAAGCAGAATTGAATCCGGGTCCCCCCGTATGATAAACAAATACGTTAGCCACTACACCATCGCAGAATTTAATAAAATGTGACAAACAATAGTAGAAAAAAAAATAATAAACAAGTCTTATCGCAATAAAGATAACAGACTTAGAAATATTTTAAATTGGTTTATTTCAAAAGAATTTAATGTATGACGTATCATTGTAAAGGGGTTGATGTATAGGGTAAGATGAAGCGTCAAAAAGACCGTATTTATGCTGCCAAAAGGGCATTATAGCTATATCTCGTAAACGGCCGAACGGATTTCGGCGTGTGACGTATCATTGTAAAGGGGTTGATGTATAGGGTAAGATTAAGCGTCAAAAAGACCTTATTGATGAGTCCAAAAGGGCATTATAGCTATATCTCGTAAACGGCCCAACGGATTTCGTCACGTGACATATCATTGTAAAGGGGTTGCTGTATAGGGTAAGATGAAGTGTTCTAATCTTCTAAAATATTAAAAGCGCGTGACCTTGGTGCATTAGCAGGTTCGCGATGTGTGACGTAATCGATTGATGTGTTAGAGTGATAACAGACTTTGCTTTCGCTATTAATAATAAAACATATCATTGTAAATATTTAGTTTTAGAATGGATTCGAGAGAATACAGTCAAAAACTTAGAGTTTTGTGAAAATGTAAGAAAATTAAATAAACAAATTTCTGTCTACGAAGACCAAAAAGAAGTGTTAAAAAAGATTGAAAATTTAAGTTTGTGGGACAAAGTTTTTGAAAAATATTTACCAACATCATTAACGCCTACAAGACGAATAAAACCATGGCCTTGCTAAAAGCAAATTTTGTTCTTTTAACAGCAATATTAAATAACATGCTTTATGTTAACGTTCCACAAAACGTTGCACATATTGGTGTGTGTTTAGACACAAACGGAACAAAACAAGAGTGCAATACATGGCAAATGATGAGTCTGTCAACAGTCAATGATGGAAAATTGCCGGTGTTTGCATTGAATTTAACAGAATCACCTCTCAACTACAAGCTAAAATTAATTTTTAAAGATAACTCTGAAGGAGTGGGCGAGTGGCGATCAAATCTTCAAATCCCAATGCAACAACTAGAAATTACTATGGAGGATCCAATGCAAAAGAAAATGTGTCAAATCGTACAAATAGAACGGGCAACGTTAGTAGGAGTTTACTTATTAATTCTCAAAATTATATCAAAAGAGGTAAAAAGAAGAATGAAGCGATGAAATGTATTTTTAAATAATAATAATAACAATAAATATTTGTAAACTTGTAAAAGGTGTTTTAATAAAAAACCTTAATTTTTGTTTTATAGCTTTATTTAGGTAATACAGTATAATACAACCAATTATACAAAGAAAGAATATTATTATATGCACACATAAATTTACCGTTGGCGTGGTGAGGACATCCTGAATATACAGCTTCAAAATTTTTCGTTGCACAGGGTGTCCCATCATAATTTGCAACATCATAAATTAATACATGGAGTCCAAGTTCTTCACATTTTGCTTTTAAAAAGTTAATTTTTTGATTTCCTCTAACATAAATCAAATCAACGTTGCCAAGTAGGTGTTTCTCCAAAATTGCATTGACATCGGAATAATCTACATCTCCAGAATCGTATCGTATTCCATGTATAAATTTTTCCAAATACCGCGTAGTTTTCTTGTCTTTAGCAGTCAACTCGTGAAATGGTTTAGGAGGTTTAAATAAAAAATTCGATTTTATACCACCAATCTGAATAGCGACTTCTTTTGGATAAAAAACTTCATCGATTATAAATCCTTGGATGTCGACTACTGCAATTCTCATGATGGCGACGACGACGATGAAACTTCTTTGAAAGCTGAGCAAATACTAAATAGTTAGTAGTTTATATTATATTTTTAACTACTTCCGTTAAGGGATAATGCTCCAATAAACAATCGTGAATTATGATACAATATGCTTTAGTATTTTTGGGAAATCCCTCATTAGCATCAATTTCTAGTCGTACATCAACAGTCGATGATTTCATCGATTCTTCTTGCTTAGAACAATCGATAACAAACAAAGCACGATTTCGGAATGCTAGAAAATCCATTAATGGTCGTTTCATTGATACTCTGTTGTAACAGGAATTGAATTCGCTGTAGTTGTAATGAGCTAGCGCAAAGTCGTTTTTTTCAAAATCAAGTTGCATCCTTTCATTGGGAAAATATTCACCATTCAATGCGAGTCTGAGACCTTGTAGATTTACGTGATCAAATAAAGAAGGATCTGCAATTTTCAGATTTCTCCTATCAGTTTGAAAAAATACAATAACATATCGAGGTTTCTCTATTGCAGACGTCGTTTTAACAGCCCAAATTTCTTGTTTTGCTCCTGTGGTCAAAGATGGTAGCTCATGTAGTTCCCATTTTCTAAACGGAATTACGATTGGACGATCGCTTTGAATTGATCGCATCAATTGTTCTTTAACGAAATCATTTGGATAAATATGTTTAACTTTTAGTTCCATCGAATGAATCATAATCTGTACGGTTGTAACAGTAGGTACGTTACCGGTACCTGGTTTTTCTGTTACAATAACGCTATCGAGATCATTACGAGCTCGAACGAATCGAATCGTTTGTCGTCCACAAGTTACCATTGGATAATCATTGAAAATGTTGAAGATGTGTTTAAGCGGCATCAGTAAACTAAATGACTTATCAGCAGGATTGAGAATGGGATTTGTGGGATAATTCCAACCAGCAATGGCGAGGTGACGAGAATCTTCTTCATTGTAACATGTTAAAGCTCTTACAGTGCTAACAATTCCAGGATCTCGAACTGTTTCTATCTCTCTTGCACTTTCGCTATACGTACACGAGTCGAATAGAAATGCTCCAAAGTTTGGTGTCAAACTAACATCGCCATTACCAGTTACATCCAATTTTCCTTTAATAGCCAACAACGTATCATGCATTGCAAAGAATGAGTCCACCTGATTTACACTAAATTCTACAATGTCGCTGCAGCTAAACGATTTGATGAATGGTGTGTAAGATCGGTATTCGGATTTTCTAATCGATTCATCCTGAGTCGGTTCTCGATAGAGATCAAACATTGGATCTTGAATTGTTCGTATACGATTCATTATTATTATTATTGTTAATAACTTTGAAACCAAGAGCTTTCAAAAATAAAACGTTGTCTCTAGTAAGTTGTCGTCGTCGCTGTCGTCGTCCTACTGAACACTTTAACGATTTGTTCAATACTGCAGGCTTCCGAAAATATGAAGGTGCTATATAGTTGAAAATTAATCCCATTCTTTCAACTCCAAACCCAATATGCTTCTTTCACCTTGAAAATTTACAGGTCTTGAATTTTGATCCAATGCCAGTATAGTAATATTTGTAATCTCAGGTATATCAATCACAGGCAAATACGTGATATTTTTCGGAATTTCGTCGATAGCGTAACCAGGGTCTACGGATATACCAAACTCGTGGATAGTGTGAGTAGGTCTGTTGTTGTAGAAGGCTCCGGTGGTAATGTTTGTTTCGAAACGAATCGTTCGTACTTTAACAATTTCCACAGGTAGATCAGAACTATGTCTTACGTTCGGTTCCAGAATCCTCTTTGAGAAACCCAACATTCTACCTATACTGTCTTCACGCTCGAAATTTATTGCATGTTGACTACTGAATATTTCACACTTGAGTGTATTATTGTTGGGCTTCAATGAAAAAACGTCTTCAATCTTTGCATTTGGTGGTATATTTATTAAATTTCGAATCGCCTCTTCAATATCGGAAATTTCATAACAACCAGTATTTAAGGTTATTTTCTGCAATTTAGTTTTATCGTTATTTTCGTAATAGTAAAAAGCATTACTGCCAATCTCTACATTCGGTAAACTGTTGTACGAAAAGAAAAACAGAAATGCCAACTTGTATTGTTTCCTCGGATCTAAACTTAACGGAACCGGAGGAGTCCAATCAAATTGATAATCACGACTCTCTAGCGTCAACAACATAACTGTTGGAGGTTGAACAAAGAAATAAAATTTTATATCTTTAACATTTATTTAAATAATTTTTTACAAGTTCATTACATTTTTCTAAACCTAGTTTACATATATGACAATTTCCTTGTGATTGCGCAGGTCCGTCAACATGGGTGGTCCATTCAGGACGATTATGATGAACAAAGCAGGGCAGGCAGGTTCGCAATTCAAAATCCAATCTATATTCAAGCGGCAACTTGCACCAAACTTGTAATAATTCACAAGGTTTTGCGTACCTTTTCAAATAACATATAGGAAAACAAGCCAATTCCTGTTCAGTAAAGTCAATCAGTTTCTTTTCACGATTAATGTACGCAAAACTGCCTCCATCGTATAGAAATTCTAAACAAAGATGGCCGCAATTGATTTGATTAAAAGTCTGGTAAGGATCGTGGTTGTAAACAATTTTCGTTGCAGGTCCCAAATACTGTACAAGTTCTTTCGGCGGTTTCAACTTGCCAAATGAATCGAAATATTCAACGTTATTGTTAATCTTCCGATACGCCACCCAATGAGTTCCATGATTTTTGCTTTCATCCAAATTTAGGATTGCGCATTCGCGTTGAACAGGACCGGTTTTAGGCAATGTGTCTCGCATAAATACACCTCTAAAATTTGGGATTTTTAGACGTTTAGCATATCGTTTTAGTTCGTAATCATACAATCCTCGATTGGGTAGCGTAATTAGTTTTTTTGCTTCTTTAGAAAGAGACCAAAGCCTCCTCTGGCATTTTTTCGTAAATATAGTCCTTTACCGAGAGATTCCATAGCTTTGTTATGTCGATGTTCTTCTTCCAATTTTTTCTGTGCATTTTTCACATCAATCACAGTTTTAGCGATTCCAGCAGCTCCACCGGATAACGCCCCCAGTGCACTTAGTCCAGCAAATAACGGAATTAAGGGTAAAAAGCCTCCGGATTTTGGTTCGATGGGAATAATCCTAGGTACTTTAACCTGTTTTTTTCCACCAGCATTTTGTACAGCTACCCTGGCTGCTTTTAGAGCAATACTGGTTGCTCGTTTTAATGTAGCCAAAGGACCAGCTTTTTTTATATCTCTTTGTATTTTACTTATAATATTGCGTTTAAACGATTTAGGTTTCCTAACACCCATGCCAAGTTTACGTTTAGCTTTCATTGCGGTTGTGGTTAGCAAAGCTGCGGCTTTTTCACCAACTGAAGCGTCCTTGGACTTTACTATTTCCCACGCTTTATTCTCTAGAATCTCGTCTGCTTTATGTCTTTCCGCTAAATTTTTATGTTTAGAATATGCAATGTCGTGTTCTCTGGCTGCGTCGTCCAGCAGGTTAACCCCCGTATCTCCACGTGCAAGTCTTTTATGTAATTTAGTTCCAGGACCCAAAAAGTTGTAACTAGGATAATGTAACTCAAACAGTAGATTATTGGTAAGGCTGTTGAGCACACCTTCACCTTCAAACACCAACATGAGAAATGAAATGATTTAAGAATTACTACTCTACTTATACATTGAAACATTAAAAAACATGTTAAACAATGAAGATCATTTAACAAGACCAGACGCTTCCGATTGAAAATTTAGATGAAGGAAACGATCGAATCGCTGCCAGTAAACATGGACCATTGCTACCAAATTCGTTTCGGGCGCTAATCTGTGGACCCAGTGGGTGTGGCAAAACGAACGTTATGTTATCGTTACTGTTTCATCCACATGGCGCGAAATTTAAAAATATTTACGTTTATTCAAAGTCATTGTATCAGCCCAAGTATAAATTGTTGGAAGAAGTGCTGTCGAAAGTTAAAGGAGTGGGATATTTTCCGTTTAAAGAAAACGATGAAATAATTAGCCCAAATGATGCAAAGCCGAATTCAATTTTTATTTTTGATGACGTCATATGTGAGAACCAGCAAAAGATTCGAGAATACTACAGCATGTGCCGACATCGGGATATAGATAGCGCATTTCTTTCACAAACCTACTCGAAATGCTGTAAACAAATTTGTAGAGATAACAGTAACCTAATTGTACTTTTTAAACAAGATGCTATGAATTTGAAACATGTCTTTGATGAACACGTGTCACCGGATATGAGTTTTGAAGAATTCAAACAGTTGTGTTCGAAATGTTGGAAAGAAAAGTATGGGACAATGGTTATTGCGAAAGACTTTGATTTAAACAACGGTCGATATCGAATCGGTTTCGATAAATACATAACATTGTAACATTACAGTCATTATTCGACAACATGTCAGACAATCCAGTTGACGTAGCCGTTCGTAAGAGAAAAATTGCCGAACTTGCTCGATCGATTCGAAAAAAATATAAAGCGTTACAATTGGGTAGAGTTGAAACGGATGGGACACTAAATAAATTGTTTAAACCTGTCACGGAACCTCTACACAAAATTGTAAAATCTTCTCTAAACGAAACAGTGATCTCTCATCCTCAACCGGTCAACGAGCTAAAGCCTAAAAAAGAACCATCTAAACAAAAAGAGAAACCATCTAAAAAACAAAAAGAGGAATCACCTAAACAAAAAGAGGAATCACCTAAACAAAAAGAGCAATTGAGTATACCTGAGTTTGTAAAACTCGAAGATGTTGCCGAAACTACTAGTGATGATAATGATGAAGTATTCTATGAAGACGAAGAACAGGCTGTTAAAGATCTTAACGTTTCAGAAGATGTTATTAAGGAATACTTGGATCAGTATCCCCCAATGGCTCATCCATATATTCTAGATCATTGGGAGAAAAAAGATAATATAGATACGGTTTATGGTCCTACTTACGATGGTGATACATCTAAATGGTTTCTGGGTGAAAAACAAATCGACTTTGATAAAAAGCATGGATTTATTATTACAGAAGGCAAACAGATAAGAGGTACACCGGGTCTATATGAATTAATTTTTAATGATGAACCTAAAAATTTCAATGATGATGATTTAAAGCGTTATGGAACAATACTAGAATTAACAAATCCTCATAAAAACATTAAAGGACACCTTAAAGGAACAAACCGATTTAAATACACACATATCATAAAACCTCTGGCTACCTCTCACTTACGAAAACATTCGAGCACTGTGGGCTCTGGGATGCAAATGGTTTACAACGATAATAAAATTGACCTTCAATATTGGGACGATCCAAACGAACTTGTTGACAGGCTTCGGCTTTTAATAGCGTCAAAAGAAGCAGGAAATACCTCGAATGATAATGAAATTGTTGCAATTATTAAGGAATTAAAAGAAGCACGCATTATTGCTTAAACATCATTACCACAATTAGTGTCGACAAATTCGGACGTACCAAAAAAATCGTTGGAGATAAAAAATTGTTTATACCGAAACCGGGATTAGCACATACTTTAAGTGGAGATGTTGATTTTGAAAATTTAAAACTTAGAAACGTGCAAGATCCGGACTCAGACAGCGATGCTGTTAATAAAAAATACTTGGATGCAGCATTAGATAGGTTGCAAGTTGCATTTAAAGATAATGTAAAAAAATTGACTGAAAACGTAAATGCTATGAAACTTACATTCAATAATGACTTGATGACCATAAATAGTTTTATATCAAGAGATCCTCCGTTAGCCAGCAAACATATGGCTAACAAAAAGTATGTTGATGAATCGATTGTTGCTTCAAAACAATATCTACGAGCAGACATCAAAAATTCAACGAATAGCATTGAAACGAAAATAGCAACTCTTAATGCTAACTTTGCTCAGCTAACTCAGTTTGTGACAAGCTTCATGAAAAATTTGGAAGAAAAGGTAGGGAAAGCGTTAGAAAAACTATATCAAATAGATCTTCCGACATTACAAAAGGATTTACTAGATAAAATTATGAAAAACAATGCAGCGCAGCAGCAGCAGTATGTCAATACTCTATCAGGGAAATTGTTAGCTATTGAAAATAGTATTACAGATTTAACAAACAAAATCACTGCTAACCAAAATCACCTGCGTGGGATTGTGGATAATATTAAATCAATGAATATAGTCGATAGGCTTAAAGCATTGGAGAATCGGTTAGTACAAAATCCCTAAACATTAGATTTAGTCACAGTCATGTTTTCAAAGGAAAAGGTTCAAGTCGTTAATGAGCTGCATAAATCGGCTCGAAAAAATTATGCTCGGCGACGAACAATTATCAAAGGTTTGGACGATTTATGGCAAATTGATTTGGCTGAAATGAGTTCTTACGCAACTCAAAATCGATCGTTTAAAATGATTTTAGTGGTAATTGACTGCTTCTCGAAATTTCTCTGGACTCGACCGTTGAAATCGAAAACTGGCGAAGAAATCACGAAAGCTTTTGCCGATATCATGGGAAAACGCAAACCGAAAAATCTTCAATCTGATCAGGGCAAAGAGTTTTACAACACAAAATTTCAAAATCTAATGCAGAAACATGGCATAAATCATTATAGTACATTTACAAAGATGAAAGCAAGTATGGCGGAAAGAGTTATTAGAACACTGAAAACGAAATTGTATAAGCATTTTAGCTTAAACGGTACGTACAGGTGGATAGATGTGTTGCCGAAAATTACAAAAGAGTACAACGAAAGCAAACATAGAACGATTGGTCAAAAGCCGTCTCAGGTAAACAAGTCCAATGAAAAAGAGATTCTACAGCAACATTATAATCATTTGAAAATAGCAGGCCCGCGAAAATATAAAATTGGAGATGTGGTGCGCATAAGCAAGGCAAAGCATCTATTCGATAAAGGCTATACACCCAATTGGACTACGGAGCTTTTTAAAATTACCAAAGTGAACATAACTAATCCCGTAACATACATGTTGGAAGATTTACATGGATCACCAATTAAAGGAGCATTTTACGAGGAAGAGCTACAAAAGTCAAAAAATCCTGATGTTTACCTTGTTGAAAAAGTGCTGAGGAAAAAAGGCAATAAAATCTACGTTAAATGGCTAGGGTTTGATAGTTCACATAATAGCTGGATCGAAAAATCTAATATTTTATAAACTCTGTTGTTTCTTACTTTGAACATTTTTTACATGTATTCTTATGACAAACAAGATACGTTTTCATAGCTTCCGGGGGCCTTTTTGATTCATAACATCTATTGTTTAAACCGTTCAGTCTACGGTCCGACTAAAACTGTCCTTAGAAGCAGAAGCAATTATTTTTACTTAGTTTCAACACAAGTTTTATCAAGTATTAAAAGATGATGTCACAAGACAGTGGTTATTGTAGTGAAGAATTGCCATCATATTCTGAGAGTAGTAGTAGTAGTGAAGATTCTATCTATATGGAAGAAGTAAACAGAATTTTAAATTTTTACGAAGACAAAGTAAAACGTGAAAATTATTTGCTGCTACAATCATCTTTCACAATTGAGGGGTATGTTATAACAGTTGGCTTATCTCCTGCAAGAACATTTTCTCCAGCTATTATTTTATCAGAATACTGTAAGCCAAGTAAATTATCGTTTGGAAAAATGGAATGGCTTGATCTTATAGAATTTTTGAGCAAAAGCACATTTTTTATTGAACCACTACCAACCTACGCAGATGAGTATGATCCAGTAACATTTTCCTGTGGAGATTTTTGTACAATACGACAGTTGGTATACGATGACATCAAGTTCATAGAAGTTGCAAAACATGGTGTAAGATATCATCTAACGGAAAAGGATGTAGATGAACTTGTTAGAGTACACCATTGTATAATAGCTTATCAGATTGTAATTCTAGAAAATATTAACTTTGGTATTTATTATAATAATGTTATAGATATTGTAAAAAGAAATTTTAGTGATAACTGCTTTCAAGCATTAGATGTATTTTGTGAAATATGTACTGATCCTTTATTATGTAACGCTTTGCGTCAGTATATTTACTTTTATAAACAAAATGTAATAAGAGATTTAGAAAATATGCAATAAACTTTTATAAAAAAAAAATAATGACTTTTATTTCAAAATCGATAATTATAGCATCAAAAAATGTTATTTTATCGAGACAAAATTTATGTACGTCACAGTTCTAAAATTTGAAACGTCCAAACGTCAAAATAGCGTTAAAATTTGGCACATTGGTTAAAAGAAATTTACGATTTACATGTATTTCTTATGGAAAAATGTCGTTTCAAAGTGGCAAAAAGTGACACTTTTCATCGTTTTTTTTTCGTTCCTAAATTCATAAACGTCAAACTATCGAATAATAGATGTCTAAACGATGAATTTGAACGTTTTTTTGATCGTTTCAACAGAACATATTTAAAAGAAAATAATACACCATAGATTCAGATTAAAAATTTATTGTAAACATAAAAAGTTTAAGATATACCTACAATAAACAATAGAAAACTAAAAACTAATTAATTTACAACTGTTATTTAATTTTAGATATAAAATAAACAATAGAAAACTAACCTAATTAATTTACAATACACATTCACATTTTTTTTTTTATTTTTTAATTATGAATAACATTATTCGAGCATTATATCTCGATGACCCCATGCTAAAGTGTTAAATGATTTATTACATAAAAAGCGTTTATCGTCGTGTGGACTTAGACCGATTTTGGTTTGTTCGATTGTATAAACAATATGATTATATGCACGGAACGTGCATTGGTTCACTGTTTTTAATTTACTATCTCTCAGACATAAAATGTAGTCATCAAAAGTAATTTTTTTAGCAACGACATTCTTTTTAACCCCTTTCGATTTTTTAATACATTTATCATCCTCTGTTAAATATGAGTACATTTTTGAACGCAACCCCACAAATTCAGTTAAAAGTTTGCCGTTGCATTCATCTTTCATTAATCCTATGACTTTTTTATTCAAGAGTGAAATACCATATGCATTATTTGGTTCATAGTCTGAGGTGTCAAATTTATCTGGATAGGCTTTAATTAGTTCGGTATAAACATCATTGCATTGCAGTTCTAGAAGAAAAGCGTCGGTATCGGTGTATAAGAGTTTACAGTTGTCTACACCCATCGTAGGCAGTAGAAAACTGTAATAAAAGTCATACATACACGTCTTTGACAAATCAAGAATCGACATGCCAATGTACAATGGTTTATTAAATACCAGTTCGGTTTTATGAAGCTCTATCGCTACAAGGTTTTCGTCAAAGATTTTGCTCGAACTAAACCTAGGACTGCTTATCAAGTTCTTTGCTCCATATCGACCCTCCCAAGATCTAACGAGTTTAACAATGCGGTGTTTCCTTATATTCTCCATCGTCTTGCCAAATACAGCGTTATTCATTAGTTTATATAAATTCTTTTCAAAATCATTTTTGGCAGCTGTTCGAAGAGTTGTGTTTAGGTCGATGTAAGACTTTAACCATGGGCTTTGCTTAAATTTCAACACTCTGTGAATCTTTTTCACGTTCAGTCCATGTTTTATAGCCTGCTTTAAATTTCTATAATGTATTACGTATTTTTCTTTGTCATATAAAGTGGTCATTAGTTTTTGTATTTTTGATCCTTGGGGTTTTCGATGTTCTGGGCAAAACGGTAAATCGTTGTGTAGATCATGTAAATGCTGAGGGTATTCTATATCCACTTCGAGGATATGATATATCCCTCATCAGCATCATCTGTGATTTGGGTCACATCGATGTTTGTGTCAACCCAATTAAAATCCCCATATGGTAGAGGTTGACTCATAGCCCCCCATATAAATTGTTTATATCCAAGTACATTAAATATTTTTCAGATTCTGTTCGATTAAAATTTTTCATGTATATGTTGTTTGCTTTAGCATATCTATTGCTGCATTGACTGACTCCTCCTCTTATACCTTTCTCTATAAACATGATCTTTGAGTATTTCCAATTTAGATTTGGTATATTTTAACATAGCATCCCACGTATAACCGGGGTGCGTATAATACCAAGCAGGATCGAGACCATACGTTTTTCGGCATTTTTCACGAAAACATTCAAACACAGATGCTAAAAGCAAGATATCCGTTTTCATGTACAGCATGCTATATTCCTTTAAATTTTTAATTTTAAATGATTGCCAAACCTTCTGTGCATGCATGTATAAATCATCAGTAATATTTTCATCTGTTAGTGTGCTATAAAATTTATCTTTGGATGGCAGTTCCGTATCGTCTAATTTTTCAATTGAATCAATGTATTCATAAGGAAACACCCCTTTTCTACTTAATAGTTCAAATTGTTCAGATGTTAAATTGGGAAACTGTGAACGTAGATAATGTAGATCTGATGGTTCTAGTAAAGCAGACAGTTTATCTAAGGAGGAATCTAAAAATCGTAGCGAGTCTATAAATCTAAACTTTACTTCGCTCTCGTCATTACTTAATGTGCATGAAATGTATTTTTCTTTGTTTATAGGAAGCAAGCTTATATTACCTTTTTTGGATAAATCTCTAATTAAAAAATGTAAGTCGTATCCCGAAAGGTTATGAAAGACTACGGGTACAACAAACTTTTTTTTATAGTTTAAATTGCAGCTTTGGTGTGAAAACCCTCGAAATTTCCCTGTAAAGTGATCGTGGTCTAAAACGATGGTGTCCTTCTCGTTGAAGGGGTGTTCGCATATATGACATGTTGTTGCATTAAGTAAACTAGGTTTGACAATCATTGGTTCGATATGTTTAATTTTCTCTTCAATTAATTTAGCCATCCTTGTCATTTCAGCAGCGAACCAATCCATGGAGTCTTCTCCACAATATTCATTGTAAAATGATAGCGAACTATCATAGGAGCAATTTAGATAATATCCTGCACTATACGCCTCGTGTTTCTGAAACTTTCGTGTATGTTTCCCCAAGTTCTTATTATAAGGACGTAGCACTGACTCAAAGTCAGCATAAATGACAAAAGGTGTCGTTTGCTTGTATACGTGGTTTTTAAACTCTACATGATCAAATGGTGGGTACGATATTTTGCAATTGTTCATATCTTTGCAGTAATCTTCATGTTTACTTAATTTTTCCTGACTATGAAAATAATTTAAACATCGATCGCAAATATAATTTTTATGTTTATGTTTACTAACTTGACTTGATATTAAGCGAGATAAATCTTTGATTAAACAATAGTGATATTTGATATCTTCATTTTCCATATCCATTGATGGAGCTTCATAATCGTTTAATTTTGGAAAGTATTTATCTTGAATAAGCAATAAATTTACATATTTATTTAATTTTTCTTTTGTTAAGCGTGCAGGATAAATTGTGTAAAATGATTTATCTTTCGCGACATTTAATTCTAAAGCGTACACATTAATTGAAATATTATTTAATTTTTCAAATTTTGAAATAGTATTTAGGGGCATTGGCATGTCCATACCTTGTGTTTTTAAAGCTTCTGCATAGTGAGGATACGATGATACACGATCTACATGTTTATTAACTGGATACAATGATGCTGTTACCGACCAGTAAAAGCATGCTTTATCTAAATTTTTAATATTAATGCATGCTTGCTTTTTTTGTATAGGATCAGGTAACTTAATGTATGATGAAGCACCGTTACCTATCTCATATTTATTAATGTTTATTTCCAATGAAATAATTTTGTCTAAAGCCCATCCAGAATCTTTAAGTTGAAATTCCGATAATTTACTCATTACTTTATCAACAATATTTTCGTTGAACCACAATGCAAGATCCGTACCTGCATCTATTACCGCGTTTTTAGTGTTGAAATATTTAAACTCTAAAATGTCTTCGATTTCCCTAGATTTCTTAATAAATTCCCCGCAAAATGTTGTATTTACTTTAATCATATTAAATTTTTTTAACTGTTAGCTATTCTACTCTTAACTAGCCTAAACGCATCACCAAAAAAACTATTAAGGTCTTTATGTTTTAAATTAACAATAACAGCAGTCCTAATTCTTGAATGAAAAACCGATTCTAGATCGACCCATTTTACCCCTGATTTCTCAGTTAACCCCGATCCCTGCTTAGACAAATTAAAAATTTTTTCTTTTATCGATTTTAAATGCCCCAAATTTGTTTGTAAATTTCTAAGTGTTCCAATATCTAAATTTCCCCTACGAATATCTTTATGAAAACTGATAACATGCTGTTTAATTTGTTTGATTAATTTATTTGCTTCCCTATGCGAAAAAGTGTTAATCAACGCTTTATATGTTTTATAAATATCTTCAACAATGTTATTCATAATTACGAAATAAAAAATAAAAAAAAACTTACAAAAAATTATTCCTTAACTATTTCAAATGTATCGGTAGGATTAGCTTGGCCAATTTGTTTTTTTCCTTTATATTTGATAAAATAATGTCCGCCAGACAATTCTGCCAAGTGAGGCTTCAATGTTTCAATGGTTCTCTTAGGCAAAAAGCAGAGCCCGTTTTCTAGCTCAACCAAAATTGTTTCTCCAAATTTGCTCTGGACCAGTTTAGCGTTCAATAATTTTTGCGGAACATCCACTGGAAGTTCTCCTAATTTGATTATAATCTTCTCGTTATTTTTTTCTGCAAGACATAACGAATTAATTTTAGTTAAATCCATCTAAAAATAAAAAATTAAATCAACTTAAAAATAAAATTAAATCAACTCAAAATAAACATAACTAAAGAAAAATAAAAAATTAAATCAACTTAAAAATAAAATAATAATTCTTACCTTGTTGAAAAAAGTGCTGAGGAAAAACGATATCGAAGAAGAAGAAGAAGAAGAAGAAGTTATATTCCTAAACTATTTCAAATGTATCGGAGTGATTAGCTTTCCCCAATTTTGCTTTTTCCTTTTATATCTTGATTTTAATAAGTTCCGGCAGACACTTCTTCTGACAAGTGGACTTCAGTGTTGAAATAGTTCTCTTTTGAATTTATTCTAGTTAAATCCAACTACAAAATAAAATTAAATCATTACAAAAAAATTAAATTATGACAAATAAACTTAACTCAAGAAAAATAAAATTAAATCAACTCAAAAATTAAAATAATTCAAGAAGCAATAAAAATTAAAATTAAATTAAAAATTTTGAAATAAAATAAAAATTCTTACCTTTATGGATATGTAACAAAAAAAACAGAAACTTTTGCACTTGAAACTGAACTGAATGTATAGAGATTCAAACCAATAATGAGCAAGTTAAATCTAGGACGCTCTTTAAATATGCATGACTTAGCCGAAACACATAGGCGCCGATAAAAATTAAAACCTAATTGTTGCTTTTACAATATATTCTATATGTTGTTTATTACATATTATATTTACCAATCACATGTGACGCTAATGTCTATGTATACCATAACTCAACCAAATAAACATCATAGCTTTTTGTTTTTGCGGTATCCTATTTTCATTGACACAAACCACAGCTTCCTGATAAAAACCGAATTTTTGTTTTGATAACTGTATGTTATTCCTTTTTATTAATAAAATAAGTATTTTTTATTTAAAAAAATTTTAATTGAAAACATTATATTGATGTAAAAAATATACATTTCATCGTTACCTTCAAAATTTTTTAGTTTTATGATAGTTTGGCTTCTAAGAATGTATATTATTTAAGTTTTATTAAAGTTTAATATATTTTTTATTACTTTAAAAACTTTTTAAGTTTTATACTTTTAAAATTTGATGTCTAAATGTATATTTGAGTTTTTTATTAAAGTTTGTTGTATTTTTCGTTATTTTAAAAATTGTTAAGTTTTATAATTTAAATTACTCGATTTTTTATTCAAGATCGATATAATTTTAACAACTAATTCACAAAGGTCACGCGCTTTTAATATTTTAGAAGATTAGAACACTTCATCTTACCCTATACATCAACTCCTTTAAAATGATACGTCATACGTCGAAATCAGTTTGGCCGTTTACGAGATACAACGTTAATGCCCTTTTAGCAGCATCAATATGGTCTTTTTGACGCTTCATCTTACTCTATACAGCAACCCCTTTAAAATGATACGTCACGTGACGAAATCCGTTGAGCTGTTTACGAGATACAACGTTATTGCCTTTTTGGCAGCATAAATACAGTCTTTTTGACGCTTGATTTTACTCTATACATCAACCCCTTTAAAATGATACGTCATACGTCGAAATCCGTTCGGCCATTTACGAGATATAGCTATAATGCCCTTTTGGCCTCATTAATAAGGTCTTTTTGACGCTTCATCTTACTCTATACAGCAACCCCTTTAAAATGATACGTCACACATTAAATTCTTTTGGAATAAACCAATTTAAAATATTTCTAAGTCTGTTATCTTTATTGCGATAAAACTTGTTTATTATTTTTTTCTACTATTGTTTGTCACATTTTATTAAATTCTGCGATGGTGTAGTGGCTAACGTATTTGTTTATCATACGGGGGGACCCGGGTTCAATTCTGCTTGGTTGGAATTTTTTTAATTAAATTGTTATAACGCAAAAGTTGGTAGCACTGTAAAGTTGGTTGCATGAAAAGTTGGTACGATGACAGCGAAGCGCGAAAAAATTCAAAAATATAACGAAAAGAAGAGTTGGCTGCTTGCGCTAAATGTCAAAGGCCATTCGAAAAAGTAAATGTCAAAGGCCACTCGAAAAAGAAGAATTGGCTGTTTGTGTCGACTGTCAGAGGCCACTCGAAAAAAGAAGAATTGGCTGTTTGCTCCAAATGTCAAAGGCCACTCGAATAAACAGCAGATTACAGCGCCGCCACCTGTGGCGACATCTAGCGGCGACATTTGGAAGTAGTGGTCCCGTGGCGGCTTTGCTTCACTACTACACCGGATGAAACTGACAACTTCGAGTTATTGGTGAATCGTCTAGAGATGCGTTATGGTCAAACTCATCTACAACCGGTGTACCGAATGCAGTTAAAGAGCCGAAAACAGAAAAATGGAGAAACTATCCAGGAATTTGAAGCGGATGTAGCAAGAATGGTACGACTTGCGTATTCAAATGCAGCGGAGGATTTCCTGGAGTGCCTAGCAGTCCAAACCTTCACCGATGGTCTTCGAGACGTCGAGTTGCAGCGCGCTGTACGGTTGGCGCGGCCGAAGACTCTTGTGGACGCCTTGACCATTGCCCTGGAGTTTGAGGCGGCGACGGAGGCCTCACGTGGAGTTGCTCGACTAAGGGAAATCACCGGTAACTACGACCATGCCGTTCATTCCGTTAGCGACGTTGAAGCGGTAGTAGAGAGATTAATGAAGTTATCTCCAAAAAGAAGGCGCCAAGTGAGATGCTGGAACTGCGGAGAACTAGGCCATATAAGAAATACTTGCCCCCAAAAAGAAAGATCTTCTGCTGAAGTACCCCAGCAGCAGGAAAACTAGAACGGGTCGACTCCTGGAGGGCGAAATCGACCCCAAACATTCCCGAAGCCCCTCACACCATTAAATTGGCAACTCTGCGACATCACGTGGACAGCTTATATGTAGATGGCCTCCTTGATGGGAAGAATATTAGCATGCTGGTAGACACTGGAGCTACAAAAACTATCGTCCGACCAACCATCATTATGCGAAATAAGATGTCGCCTACCAGTTGGAGACTGCGTACCGCTACCGGAGATTCTGCTAGAGTCTACGGTGAGATACAGGTGACGCTACAGTTTGGTTCAACCTCTCTTGTTCACTCAGTGCTTGTGGCTGACGTTGATGAAGATGTTGTTCTGGGCATGGATGTTATGCTCCACTGTGGTTTTCATTTGGATCTTCGCCAACGTATCCTTCGTACTGGTAATGAAGAAATATTCCTGCACCGAAAACAAGTTGACAATGCCTCGATTAAGCTAATCGATGATATCGAACTTCCGGCAAGCTGCGAATGTGTCGTCACAGCGCGGTTGGATGGACTGGAGCCAGATGGTGCCCCAGCCATGATAGAGCCGAAGAACCATGACCATGAATTGGGAAAAGGACTCCTTGTGGGTAAGACTCTTGTTAGATCCGCCAAAGAGGTACCCATCCGAGTTATCAACTTGAACGATCATCCAGTTCTTCTCCGAAAGGACACGGAAATGGGAAGTTTAGAACCAGTAATGGCCATAATTCACAAGATAAATGTTACGGAAACAGATGAGACCAACGAAATTGAACAATTAATGACAAAATTAGACCCCTCTTTGTCAAAATTAGAAAAGAAACAGGTAAGAGATCTACTTTACCGTTATAAACCTGTATTTGGTTCTAAAAGTAAACTGGGAAGAACTGATGTTGTACAACATAGAATTGACACTGGTGATGCACGTCCGATTCGACAGGTACCCCGAAGGATGCCTCAAGTTAAAAAGGAAGAAGCAGACAGAGCCCTTAAAGAAATGATTTAAAATGGCATAGTCGAACCATCCAGTAGTCCGTGGGCTTCTCCTGTGGTATTAGTGAGAAAGAAAGACGGATCAATGCGGTTTTGTGTCGACTATCGAAAGCTAAATGATGTCACTAAGAAGGACAGTTATCCTCTGCCAAGGATTGATGATGCCCTCGACGCTTTGGCGGGTTCTACTCTGTTTTCTACCTTAGACCTTAAAAGCGGATACTGGCAAGTTAAAATGAATCCTGCATACAAAGAAAAGACTGCCTTTACCAGTGGATCAGGGTTATGGCAATTCACAGTCCTTCCATTTGGCCTCTGTAATGCTCCTGCGACGTTTGAACGACTAATGGAGAACATCCTGCGGGTTTTGTCATGGGAAACTTGTCTAGTTTATCTAGACGACATCATCATAATGGGTAAGACCTTTAAGGAACATTTAGAAGAAGAAGTTTTTAAAAGATTACAGAACGCTAATCTAACATTGAATGTTAAGAAATGCCACTTGTTCCAGAGACAGGTCAACTATTTAGGACATAACGTAAGCAAGGATGGCGTTGCTGTTGACCCCGCTAAGATACAAGCCGTTCAGGAATGGCCAATCCCTATCGACAAACATCAGCTCCGGAGTTTCTTGGGTCTTTGTTCCTATTACCGACGATATGTCAAGAATTTTGGAGACATTGCCAAACCCTTGACACGTTTGACAGAACAAGATAAGTCCTTCTGTTGGGATCAGGAATGTCAAAATGCGTTTGAAATATTGAAGAAACAGCTTACGTCAGCACCTGTTCTTGCTTATCCACTTCCTGATGGTAAGCTTATTCTGGACACCGACGCCAGCAATGTGTGAATTGGAGCCGTCTTGTCACAGCTACAAGACGGTAAGGAAAGAGTGGTTGGTTACTTCAGCAAAACTTTATCGAAAGCTGAAAAGAATTACTGTGTAACTCGGAGGGAATTGTTAGCAGTTGTAAAATCCGTCGAACACTTTTATAAATATCTGTATGGCAGAAAATTTCTGATCAGAACAGACCATGCTAGTTTAAAGTGGCTACTTAGCTTTAGAAACCCAGAAGGACAGATAGCAAGATAGCTCGAAAAACTGCAGGAATATGATGTTGAAATCGAGCACAGACCTGGAACCAGACATCGTAATGCTGATGCACTTTCCAGAAGACCATGTCGACCTGATTGCCCCCATTGTACCCGTATGGAGCAGAACGAGGAAAAACTTGCCTTAGTTAAGGTTGTGCCAGAAGACGAGAGCCCTGTGCTGGAGGAGCAACAAGAAAACGATCCCGTTCTGAGAAAGATTAGGGAGTGGAAGAGAATGGAACGTCGTCCGTTGTGGAGAGAGATATCCTCATCCTCTCCTGCTTTAAAAGCATACTGGTCCCAATGGAACTCTTTAATTTTGGACGGAGGGCTCGTTAAAAGACTTGTAGAAAATTCCGAGGGCACAGAAACAAGGAAACAAATAGTGGTCCCAAGAAATGCTGTACCGGAAATTTTAAAACAGATGCATAATGATAGTTCTGGAGGACATCTGGGTATCACGAAAACGCTGCAAAAGATCCGAGATAGATTTTACTGGGTAAATTGCACTAATGATGTTAAAGATTGGTGTCGTAAATGCACTACATGTGCTGCCAGTAACGGGCCGCACCGAAAACCGAAGGCGGAAATGCAGCAATACCTGGTTGGAAGTCCTTTTGAAAGAATCGCAGTAGATGTATTGGGGCCACTTCCACAGACCGATGTAGGAAACAAGTACATCTTTGTTGTAATGGACTACTTCACTAAATGGGTTGAAGCATATGCAGTTCCCAATCAGGAAGCTACCACTTTAGCAGATATATTGGTTGAAGAATTCGTAAGCCGATTTGGGGTACCATTAGAATTACATTCAGACCAAGGAAGAAATTTTGAGAGCAAGCTGTTTCAAGAAGTTTGCCAAAGATTAGGCATCCACAAAACGAGAACCACAGCGATGCACCCTCAGTCGGATGGAATGGTAGAACGAATGAACCGGACTATAACCAACTATCTGTCAAAAGTGGTGTCAGATTGTCAGAGGGATTGGGATCGACATATTCCACTATTTCTAATGGCAATTCGATCGGCCATCAACGAATCAACTGGCCAAACGCCTGCGAAAGTCCTGTTCGGTAGAGAAATGAGGCTACCATGTGACTTGGTGTTTGGTTGTAAACCTGGTGAAGAAATGGCACGAGAACAATATGTCACCAACCTTCAGAATCGAATGGAAAATATACACAACCTGGTGCGTGGAAAACTACAATTATCTAGTGATCGGATGAAGAGGTACTATGACACACGGACAATGGAAAAGAGTTACCAAGTTGGAGATTTAGTCTGGCTCTATAACCCCCGACGGCGTCGAGGTATTTGTCCCAAATTACAAAAGAACTGGGAAGGTCCTTACACCATCAAGAAGAAGATTAACGATGTTATTTATCGGATCGTGAAAATTCCCAGAGGGAAACCTGTCGTGGTCCATCATGATCGTTTGGCGCCTTACCAGGGAAACCACAGTGGAGATGAGCAGCAACTCCAAGAAGATGGTTTGGCTGGCTCAGGGAGTGTGCGGGATTCCGATGTAGGAAATAACATTCCAGGAGGAATGAATCTAAGGAGGGGGCAGTGTAACGGGATAACCGTAAAGGAAGGGACCTTAATTTAAAAGATTGTTGTTGACAGTTGATTTTTAGAAGTTTGTAAAAAAATCATTTGACCATTTTAAATAATGTTTCTAGAAAATTCTAGAAACTTCTAAAGACACTAACTAGATTAAAAAAAGTTGTATATAAGGGGATGCATGGGCAGTTAACGTCAGTTCGAGTCAAGTGTTCACAAGAGTTCATTGTATTGTCAAGTAGTTAGACGTTATCCAGCAGAGTTCAGTGTATCTTAACAATTTTGTAAATAAATTGTGTAAAAAGCCCCCATACGTGTTTCAATAGTATAAAGTTCGAGATCTTCGGGAAAAGTGAGAAAACGTGAGTTTTTCTTTGAAGTAAACATGATGGAACACACGCGCAGGTGCACAGCAGGAAGATATCAAAAAGGAAGTAAACAACAAATTTCAAAAACTTGAAGCAAACTTTAACAAAAAATTGGAGCAGTTTAAGAGTGAACTAACCTTGAAAGGGTCCAACGATGATCTATTTCACCGATTCCAAGAATTTGAAAAGGAGACTGCCGAGTCCTTAAAAAATGTTAAACGCGATATTCAAAATAAATTAGACAGCTACGAATCCATCATGGACGACGTCGCACAAAAATCACACAATAATTGTTTACTTATTCACGGTATCCCAGAAATACAAAATCGTAACAATAATCAACAAATTAAAATTCTATACAAAAGTGTAACACAATTAATTTCCAAAAAAATAGGTGTTCCCATTCAAAAAAGCGATATATCGATCTCTTATCGCTTAGGAAGGTGGGCGTTTGGCGCCTTACCAGGGAAACCACAGTGGAGATGCGCAGCAACTCCAAGAAGATGGTTTGGCTGGCTCAGGGAGTGTGCGGAGTTCCGATGTAGGAAATAACATTCCAGGAGGAATGAATCTAAGGAGGGGGCAGTGTAACGGGATAACCGTAAAGGAAGGGACCTTAATTTGAAAGATTGTTGTTGTTGACAGTTGATTTTTAGAAGTTTGTAAAAAAAATCAACTGACCATTTTAAATAATGTTTCTAGAAAATTCTAGAAACTTCTAAACACACTGACTAGATTTAATAATGTTGTATATAAGGGGATGCATGGGCAGTTAACGTCAGTTCGAGTCAAGTGTTCACAAGAGTTCATTGTATTGTCAAGTAGTTAGACGTTATCCAGCAGAGTTCAGTGTATCTTAACAATTTTGTAAATAAATTGTCTAAAAAGCCCCCATAAGTGTTTCAGTATTAATACGAACTTCGACTAAGTAAGTATCTACGACATGTAACGTTTTAAAAATATTACAGTCGTAAATAATACTTTTTGAAACTGAAAATATGGAACTTGAGCAATAAATTATGTAACATATATTAAATAAAATAACTTTTAAAATTAATCAAAACACTTTCATTTTTAAACAAATAAACTTTGTAATTATCCTACCCTTGTTATATATATTCATTTCATTCTTTTGTCGATTTACTGAAGTTTTCACTTCTATCGTGTGTGAATCGCACACACACCTTTTGATTTTGATTTGGATTTTGATTTCAATTTTAATTTAGATTTCAATTTCGATTTTGATTTTGATTTGATAAAGCGATTTTTATACCCTTAATGGAATATTATTCGAAAAATTTTTAGTTAAATGTCTATAGTGTAAAAAAAAGTTTCACTTTTACCGTGGTTTCATAAAACCACACAATGCTTTTTTCTTCTTTTATTACAAAATAATCTATTATCTTTCCTTTATTACTATTCTCACATGAAATTAAAAATATAAATATTATTTTTTTAAATTGATAGTTCGTTATTTTTGTGTTTTATTTTTTCTTTTTTTAAATCTGTAATTTTTAACAATTTTTTATACATTTTCCATACACAAAATGTTTAAAAATAATAGAATTTGATCTTACCAAATTCACTCAAAATTTCAGTTTCTTTCATTTTAATTCCAGATTTTTCTTTGGTAACATCCATTATGGAACTTTCTTCAGCTGAAATATATTGGAAAATTATTTTATAAATAATGAACATAATATAACAAATTATCACAAAAACATATAAATTCCAAAATTTCTACAGTCACATCTAAAAATACAAATTTCATAAAACAAACTGATATTAACGCCTGAATTTTAAAGAAAAATCAAAAATCCTTTTTAGTAATCGATTTTGTTAAAAAAAATTACTCAAAAAACTAGAAAATAACCCCAAAAATTAGTCAAAAATTATTTATTATTTTTTTTTTAAATATACGAGGACAGTCGAAATATTAGCAGATTTTAAAATTAATTGTCAAAAATTGTAATCTAGTTACGACAGTTACAGATTTTCCCATTTTTGATAAAAATTTTAGTATTAAAATTATTCAAAAATGTAATTTTTTTTTGAAAAATATACGAGGATGCTCGAAATATTTGCAGTTTTCAAAGTTTTAGGTAAAAAATTGTAATCTAGTTACCGACAATTACAGATTTGCTTATTTTTGATAAAAATTTTGGTTTTTTGGTAAAAATATTATCAAATTTTGATAAAAGAGTATTAAAATTAGTCAAAAATGTAAATTTTTTCAAAAAATATGAAAGGATGTTCGAAATATACGCAGATTTTAAAAAATACACAAATGAGATTTCAATCTGTCAAAAATTAGAAATCCGTTAATATTTCAAACATCCTTCATTATTTTCGATTAAAAATCGATAAATACGCTTAATTAATCGATTATAAACACAAATTAATCAATATTTTTAATTAAAAAATGCGATGTTATTGAATATCTGCTAATTCTTCTTCTTTTTCTTAGTGAGCATGACAAATGTCAAAAATTGAAAATCCGTTAATATTTCAAACATTCTGTATTATTTCCGAATAAAAATCGATAAATAAGCTTAATTAATCGATTATAAACACAAATTAATCGATATTTTCTTCAAAATTGCGATTTTTTTGCGAAATATATCATAAAATCGATATTCTGTCAAAAAGTGGCCTTGAACCTTATAGAAAAAGTTGCTAATTTAAAAAAAAACTGATTTTGATAAAAATATGATTAAATTTGAATAGAAAACTGTTAAAATTTGTCAAAAATGAAATTTTTTTTAAAAAATATGAAAGGATGCTCGAAATATACGCAGATTTCAAAAATTATACAAATGACAGTTCGATCTGTCAAAAATTAAAAATCCGCTTATATTTTAAACATCCTTTATTATTTACGATTAAAAATCGATAAATAAGCTTAATTAATCGATTATAAACACAAATTAATCAATATTTTCATTAAAAATTGCGATTTTATCGATCATCTGACAATTCTTCACCTTTTTTTTTAGTGAGCATGCTAGATGATATTGTAAAAGACTATAATCTAGTTACCGACAATTACAGATCCTTATTTTTAATAAAAATTTTGGTTTTTTGGTAAAAATATTATCAAATTTTGATAAAAAAGTATTAAAATTAGTCAAAAATGCATTTTTTGTTGAAAAATATACGAGGATGGTCGAAATATTTGCAGATTTCAAAATTTATTGTAAAAAACTATAATCTAGTTACCGACAATTACAGATTTGATTATTTTTAATAAAAATTTTGATTTTTTGGTTAAAATATTATCAAATTTTGATAAAAAAAGTATTAAAATTAGTCAAAAATGCATTTCTTTTTGAAAAATATATAAGGATGCGTGAAATATATGCAGATTTCAATAATCGGATAAACGTCAAAAAAAAATCGATTCGATTTTTCTTCTTTGTTTGTTTAGATTCTAGAAATGTCAACGAAACAAAAATCTTTTTATATTTATAACATCCTTTGTTATTTTTAAATAAAAACATAAAAATAAACATCATTCATTTATTTATTTTTAATGTAAATTTTTCAATATTTTATTTTAGAAAAAAGAAGAAGAAAATGACATTTTTGCGGACTTGCTAGATGGCGATAACCTTAAACACAAAATACGAGGGAAATACAAAATAAAGTTGTGAAATCTGCAAATATTTTGACAATCCTCGTATATTTTTCAAAACAAATTGCATTTTTGACTAATTTTGATACATCAAAATTTGATAATATTTTTACCAAAAAATCAACATTTTTATCAAAAATAAGCAATCTGTAATTGTCGATAACTAGATTATAGTTTTTTACAATAAATTTTGAAATCTGTAAATATTTCGACCATCCTCGTATATTTTAAAAAAAAATGCATTTTTGATTAATTTTAATACTTTTTTATCAAAATTTGATAATATTTGTAGAAAAACGAAGAAAATTCGTTCATAAAAGATTATTTCATAAAAAATTAATAAAATAAACTAGCAAATTACCCCAATAACTACAAAAATCGAAATTTTCTAACCTCACATACAAAAATGTAATTTTTACTCAAAAAAATTGAGTTTAACCCTGGATTAGTGTCTAAAAATTGCTTAAAATCATTAAAAAAAAGTGTAAAAGTGCTTAAAAAAGGAATAAAAACAGTGTAGAAATAACAAATAAGTGTTTAATTTTGTTAAAAGGAACGTACTTTTATTGACATATTGACATTGAAATTTTCTAATAAAAATAATTTGTGCGCCATCTATAAGACAATGACAGGACTTCTAATAACCGATAAAGTAGAATTAGTAGAATGACTTAACCTTAAAATAAAAGTGAAAAGTGTTTTTAGGTTATACTGGTGGTGATGATTGTGAAATTGGCTGTTTTTTTGGTAAAAATTAATCGTTTGTAAGTGTTTGTTTTTTATAAAACTGTTTATTAAGATGTGTTTATGGATTTTGTTTAAAAATTTTGATTATAAAATCAGTTTTTTTATGTGAAATTTGCATTCTTGTTAAAGGGTATTTCAAAATATAGATTTTCTTGTTTTTGAACTAAACTTTGTTTTTTTTATTAAAATTTTTTATATAAAATCGTAGATTATTGTGTATTTCTTCATCTTATGTAAAAATTTCATCACCAAAATTAGTTTTTTTTTTGTGAATTTAGTATTTTTGTGGATGTGTAGATTTTCTTGTTGTATGGGGTAAATTTTGTTTTTTCATTAAAATTTCTTGTATAAAATCGTATATTAAGACTCTTTCTTGGTTTTCTACAAAAATCCGGCGTTAAAATCATTTTTTTGGGTGTAAAATTCATAGAGATATAAGATATAGAGCACGGGAGCCAGCCGATACGACCAGCACGAAATAGAAAGAGAGAGGACAACTAGTGCGTCGGTGCCGATACGACCAGCACGAAATAGAAAGATAGAGGACAACTAGTGCGTCGGTTTATCTTAGTCTAATCATATGCGCAACAGGCGAGTCTCTCTCTTTCTATTCCGTGCTGGCTTTCACTTGTGTGCGTTCCTATGGCTCACGTGCTCTATATCTTATATCTCTATGGTAAAATTAAATTTTTGTATGTGAGGTTAGAAAATTCTGATTTTTGTAGTTTTTGGGGTAATTTTCTAGTTTTTTTTTGTTAATTTTCTATGACAAAATCTTTTATAAAGGAGTTTCTTGGTTTTTTTTATAAAAAATCGTTTTTCTTTGTACACAATTTCCGTTTTTGGTTGTGAGGTTAGAAAGTTTTAAATTTTTGTAGTTTTTGGGGTAATTTTCTAGTTTTTTGAGTAATTTCTTTTAATAAAATCGATTACTAAAAATGATTCTTGGTTTTTCTATAAAATTCAGGCGTTAATATCAGTTTTTTTATGAAATTTGCATTTTTAGATGTGAGGGTAAAAATTTTCGAATTTATATGTTTTTGGGATAATTTGTTATATGTTAATTATTTATAAAATAATTTTCCAATATATTTCAGCTGAAGAAAGTTCCATAATGGATGTTACCAAAGAAAAATCAGAAGCTGGAATTAAAATGGAAGAAATTGAAATTTTTAATGAATTTGGTAAGATCAAATTTTATCATTTTTAAACATTTTGTGTATGGAAAAATGTATAAAAAATTGTTGAAAGTTACAAATTTACAAAAAGAAAAAACAGAATTGTTCATTAAATAAAACACAAAAATAACGAAATATCAATTTAAAAAAATATTTATATTTTTAATTTCAGGTGAGAATAGTAATAAAGGAAAGATAATAGATAATTTTGTAATAAAAGGAGAAAAATTAGAAATTGTTCACTGACAAGATTGACAGTTGATAGTTTGAAATTTTGGTGTGAGAAATGACAAAATTTGCATTTGACGTTATATTGTTAATTTAATGACTGTTGACTGTCAAAAATAGTGAATATTTTGTTAACTGATAAGATTGACAGTTGATAGTTTGACATTTTAGTGTGAAAAATGACAAAATTGGCATTTGACGTTATATTGTTAATTTAATGACAGTTGCCTGTCAAAAATAGTGAATATTTTGTTAACTGACAAGATTGACAGTTGATAGTTTGACATTTTAGTGTGACAAATGACAAGATTGACATTTGACGCTATATTGTTAATGTAATGACAGTTGACTGTCAAAAATAGTGTATATTTTGTTTACTGATAAGATTGACTGTTGATAGTTTGACATTTTAGTGTGACAAATGACAAGATTGACATTTGACGTTATATTGTTAATTTAATGATAGTTAACTGTCAAAAATAGTGAATAAAACACAAAAATAACGAAATATCAATTTAATTTTTTTTTATATTTTTAATTTCAGGTGAGAATAGTAATAAAGGAAAGACAATAGATTATTTTGTAATAAAAGAAGAAAAAATAGAAATTGTGGACGAACCAAAAACTGAAATGCATTGTTTCGATGAGATGGAAATAAGTAAGCTCATATATAATTAATTATATTTTATAACATTTTACCTTCAAATCTTGGAAATTGGAAAAAGTTTTTTTTTTGTTTTTTCGAAAAATCGTTATATTTTATTTGTTTTTTTTTTATTTTTTGTGAAATTTAAAGTGTTTTTGAATTAGTATCAAATTTCTGATTGAATGGAAAAAAACTGCATTTTCATATCTTTTTTGGTCTTTAAGATATGAGAAATTGGTTTTTGAATATATGAAAAATTTGAAAAAAGCACGGGGCGGGGCTTTTTTTCGAAAAATCCAACAGAACTTTTGAAATAACGTCGATAATGATTATAGGTGTTGATTTTAAAATCTTATAAAACCAACTTATTTGTATATCGTTCCAATAGACACTTTTTAATACATTCAAATAGTTCTCCTCCTTTCTTCTACTCTTCATATTGAATTTTAGTGTTTCATAAAAAACAAATATTTTGACCATCCTCGTATATTTTTCAAAAAAAAATTGCCTTTTTGACTAATTTTAATACTTTTTTATCAAAATTTGATATTTTTACCAAAAAAACAAAATTTTTATTAAAAATAAGCAAATCTGTAATTGTCGGTAACTTGATTATAGTTTTTTACAACAAATTCAGAAATCTGCAAATATTTCGACCATCCTCGTATATTTAAAAAAAATATGCATTTTTGACTAGTTTTAATACTTTTTTATCAAAATTTGATAATATTTTTACCAAAAACCAAAATTTTCATCAAAAATAAGCAAATCTGTAATTGTCGGTAACTTGATTATAGTTTTTTACAACAAATTCAGAAATCTGCAAATATTTCGATCATACTCGTATATTTTCCAAAAAAATTGCATTTTTGACTAGTTTTTATACTTTATTATCAAAATTTAATAATATTTTTTCCAAAAAACTAAAATTTTTATCAAAAAATAAGCAAATCTGTAATTGTCGGTAACTAGATTATAGTTTTTTACAACAAATTTATAAATCTTCAAATATCTTTGACATCTTTCAATATTTTTGTAATATTTTTGATCTATTTACTAATTTTTCAAATTCTTTAATCGAAATTGACAATATTTTTGCAATATTTTGACATTTTTAATAAAAAATACGTCAATTATAAGTAAAGTCATATTTTTGACCGATTTATAAATCTTCATATATCTTTGACATTCGTCAATATTTTTGCAATATTTTTAGTTTTTTGGTCAATATTTAACATTCTTTCACTAAATTTCTTAATATCTTAATCAACAATCATGTAAAAAAATCTGTGAATTTACTTATAATATATTAACATTAGTTTATCTTTGATTTTAGTTGAAAAACAACCCAACAAAAGTAAAGAACCGAAATTGGAATATGAAAACCCTCAACAATTTGTAACAGTGGCCATGAATAATTCTTTAATTAATTCTTTCAATACTAAAAGTGAAAATGAGATTTCAAATCATGAGTTGAATCTTGAAGTTGACATTAAAAAAGAACAATTACACACTACAATCGATTTACCGGATTTTAAAATGGAATTTGAAGATTTTGATGAAGAATTAAATTCAGAGCGGGGCATCAATAAAGATTCCACTAAACAGGAACCAAGTTGTAAAAATACTGGCGACAAATATAAATGTAAAATTTGTTCGAAATGTTTCACAAAAACCAGTGATTTAAAATCTCATATTAGAACTCACACTGGTGAGAAACCTTTTGAATGTAAGTTTTGTTCGAAATGTTTCACACAATCCTCTCATTTAAAAAAGCATTTTAGAACTCACAATAACGAGAAACCTTTCAAATGTAAAATTTGTTCGAAATCTTTCACACAATCCGGTAATTTAAAAACTCATATTAGAACTCACAATAACGAGAAACCTTTCAAATGTAAAATTTGTTCGAAATCTTTCACACAATCCACTCATTTAAAAACTCATATTAGAACTCACAATAACGAGAAACCTTTCAAATGTAAAATTTGTTCGAAATCTTTCACACAATCAGGTAGTTTAAAAAGTCATATTAGAACTCACACTAACGAGAAACCTTTTAAATGTAAAATTTGCTCCCAGTGTTTCACAGTATCAAGTAACTTGAAAAGTCATATTCGAATTGACACTAACGAAAAACCTTTTAAATGTGAAATATGTTCAAAATGTTTCAGACATTCCTATAGTTTAAAAAAACACTCACATTGATAAAAACAACGTAACATAATGTTGTAAATAAACTTATAATTCAACTAAATAAAAGTTTTTTTTTTCATATCCTCCAATTTTTCTCTTTTAGATCCTTTTAGATTTATTTTATCAATCAACCTCAACTTCTATCTTCCAATATCTTATTTATCTACTCTTTTATTCCACATAATTCGCATCCCAATCAACAGGGAAATCCACCGATACTGTCCTAGAAATTATATCAAATCAAATCCAAAAACGTTTATTTATAAATTTTAAAATACATCTTACAGCAACAATAGTAGATAGATAAGTAGATAATTCTCATAAACATTATGGTAAAAAAGTCACATATTGATAAAAATAGTCATATATTTGTAAAAGAAAAGTCACATATTGGCGCAATGTGAGTAACGTTTACTTGTGCTCCTATTTTATTGTCAACTGTTAAGTAAAAATTGACCAATTTACCAGTGAAAAAGAATCTACTAACAACTATTAGTGGCCAAAGAATAGTTTTATAATAGTATAAAGTTCGAGATCTTCGGGAAAAGTGAGAAAACGTGAGTTTTTCTTTGAAGTAAACATGATGGAACACACGCGCAGGTGCACAGCAGGAAGATATCAAAAAGGAAGTAAACAACAAATTTCAAAAACTTGAAGCAAACTTTAACAAAAAATTGGAGCAGTTTAAGAGTGAACTAACCTTGAAAGGGTCCAACGATGATCTATTTCACCGATTCCAAGAATTTGAAAAGGAGACTGCCGAGTCCTTAAAAAATGTTAAATGCGATATTCAAAATAAATTAGACAGCTACGAATCCATCATGGACGACGTCGCACAAAAATCACACAATAATTGTTTACTTATTCATGGTATCCCAGAAATACAAAATCGTAACAATAATGAACAAATTAAAATTCTATACAAAAGTGTAACACAATTAATTTCCAAAAAAATAGGTGTTCCCATTCAAAAAAGCGATATATCGATCTCTTATCGCTTAGGAAGGTGGGCGACCGGCAAACAAAATCAAAACAAACCACGACCAGTAGTTGTACGAAGTGGCAACGTGATGAAATCTTTTTAAAAAAAAATGAACCTTAAAGACACTACCCAAATGATTACGGAGTTTTTAACAAAAAAGCGCAGTGAATTATTTAAAGTGTGCAATGAAAAGTTTCCTAAAAAATGTTGGACAGTAAATGGTAAAGTGATAGTTTTAAATGGAAATAAAAAAAAAACTGTAATCAGGGAAAAAAATGAATTAGATTCTTTGGTATAAAATTTTAAGTAGCAAATTAAATAATTAATAAAAACAAAAATCATACCAATCAAAATTCTATATCTGTTTTCTAATGTGTTTTTTATTCTTATCAACTGTGAATAAAAATAAACTATTGACTATTTACAATTTAAAATGAAAACAATACTAATACGGTCAATATTTAAAATTAAACAAAGGAGAGATCATAGTGTTTAAAGGAACAAGGAATTGTTTTTAGAAAGTTTTTTATATTTTCACCGTGTTCTTTGTCTCTCTGTCATTCCGCGGAATTTTGTAATCGAATTTAAACCTATTTCCCGACTACCTAGAGCTCTGAAATTTTCAGGATAGCTAAGATCTGGATGACAATGCATGTTTCAAGTGTGTTTAGGCATATACATTAATTTTCGAAATTTATACTGAATTGATATGAAATATGATATAAATTGTGTATACAGTTGGGTCCGTGGTTCTTTACCCGTGCGTCACTAAATACCTGGCGAGATAAAACACATACTTTTAATCTAGCGTCATTGTCTGTCACGCATGAAACTAAAGACAAAACAGCTACCGCATGTTATTAAGTTGCAATTTCCGACTTACTCGTATGCTCTAAATGATGACGCACGGGTTAAGAACCACGGACTCAACTGTACATGTTATCATTTTGAAAGTTTTTAAATATGTCGTTCGTAGCCTAGTTGATTAAGCGTCGGATATGAATCAAGGTGACAGTTCTATTATGTTATCATAATGGGATCGACTACGGGAGAGAGAATTTTTTTTTTTTTGTTTTACATGTGACAACAGTAATTATTATTTTAACTGTTAATAAAATAACTAATTCAGAAAATTTTTAAAAATTTTATTTAGACTATACTGTTGACTATGCCGTAATCTATCTTGTAAAGCGCTATTTGCCAAGGGAGTAATAATTTAATAATAGTAATATGACTTATAAATCACCAAAAAAAACTTTCTACTATAAAAAGTTCTTTTATAAATTGTAACGTAAAAATACCCTTGGCTAGCTCCAGAGTGTCGTGACTTTCCTGCTGTGTTTTTGCCTAATTTTCCCCAAACAAGTTTTAAAAGGGCGCCAGAGATACAAATAAAATACTTAGATCAGTTTAAAATGGTTTATTTCTAAAAATTCTGATTAGTAATTTTGACAGTTAACGAAAATTAATTAATTCTCTTATCTTTGTTTTTTATCGGTGGCTTGAAAACGGAGTATCTTAAGCACGTGTTGTAGAAGGTTGATTTCCAATGGAGGACTTCTAGCTGAATTTTCCAAGCTTCTACGCAGCGGACTTAGGAAACAGCAACAGGAATTTCCTTTCGGCTTTTCTAACCGGAAAATCAGAACTGCAACGGACTATCTCCGATGAAACCTCTCGTCGAAATCTTAATATAGTTCTTTGCAAACCAATAATAGGGCCCTTCTTCTAGTTGGCAATAACCCTGTCAATAAAGTTGGAATCAAAACTCCGAATTTTCAAATACTATTTTTCGAACACAATCGCTATAAGTCTCTCCAAATTTCGAGAAAAAATTAATTATCTTTTATGTATAAATAATAAAATACCACAAAAACTGACCTTGAATTGAATTTAGCAATTGTATTCGAATATTTAAAATGTTTGTAAAATAGATAAAATATTATATTCACCGCATTTTGGATTAATTTAACTATTAAATTTAAAACCAAAGTAATAAGGAACTTACCAGAGACAGAAGGGCAAAGATGGTCGGAAACTCTGAATTTCTTAAAAATTCAACATTAAAATGAACGAAATATAATCAAAAATTAACTACGAAACCACGACTCTCCTTCCACTTTGCAGTCTCCCACTCGTTTCAACGCCAAAACAATAGATAATTTAAAAATATTTATAGTCCAGGAGAATTGTTCGAAAATTAACGATGCAATCGTTACAAAATTGTGATTATTATTTATTTATTTAGTTTACTGTACTTTAAGTTACCTACCTATAACAATTAATAGATTATTTTGTTTATATATTATTCTGTTAATTAGGTTTAGTTAAAGTTAGCTTAAGTATTTCTATCTTTTTCGTTCTTTCAGAGATATATAATTTTTTTTTCTAATCTAATCTCAGAAAAATAGTATAGCAGAAAAATAGGTGTGGAAAATGTCAAACTCTTAAAATAACATTGTATCGTTTGGTCACCTTAATATAAGGTCTCTTTTATCCCATTTGGCAGATTTGGTAGACATTGTAAGGGAAAAGGATTTCTTGGTGATGGCTTTGACGGTAAGCTGGTTAAACGACAAGGTTTTAAATAATTGTATAGAAATTAAGGGTTACAAACATTTTCGAAACGACAGGGCCGCGAGAGGGGGCGGTATTTTGGTATATATAAAAAATCATGTTAATTGCGAAATTATAGATTTTGCAACAATATCAAACAGCAATATTGAACAGTTATGGCTTAAATTTAAAATAAACAATAAAACAATCTGTTGTGGTACCATCTACCGACCCCCGAAAGGTAATGTAAGGTCGTCTTTAGAGCAGCTGGAGGAAACGGTTTCAAAATTGATTCCTGAGGTGGACGAATTAATTTGTATGGGGGATGTCAACATTGATCTATTAAATAACAATAACCTTAGCAGTTTATTTAATGCCTATAATTTATCAGAAATTGTCTGTCAGCCAACCCGAATTAAACAAAACAGAGCATCTCTTTTGGATCCAATATTTGTTTCATGTCCTAATGTTGTCAAAGAATCTGGTATAATTAACTGTGATCACATTAGTGATCACCACTTAGTATATTTCAATTTAAATATTAAAAAACAAAAAACTTACTCAAAATTAATTACGCACAGGGAATTTTCAAATTTTAATTTTCAGGAGTTTGAAAAAACGGTTCAAGAAAAGCCCTGGTATAATGTATTTCGTGCGAAAGAAATAGACGACAAAGTAGATATTTGATCTAAGATAATAATAAAATGCTTTGATAAACACGCATCCTTTAGGCAGATTAGAGTATCGAAGTCTCCAGCTCCTTGGTTAACCGACAACTTAAAGTATATAATGAAACAGAGGGACAAAGCTTTAACTGAATATAAAAAACATAAAAGCGATGGTAATTGGGCTGTGTATAAGGAGTTAAGAAACAGGGTACTGACAGCAACAAGACAAGAAAAAAAACATTACATAAATCAAAATATCGAACAACACAAATTTAGTTCAAAAAAAACCTGGCAAGCTCTAAAAAATATAAACGTTAAATCTAATTCATTATCGGTTATTGCTACAAACTTATGCAATCCGGAAGATATTAACAAATACTTTTTATCGGTAAATAAACAAGACTACGACTGCTCAGAACTGACTACTTACTTTAATAACAATACTTACAAAGACAATTTAAATTTCAACTTTAAACTAGCAACTCTTGAAGAAATACAAAATTCAATTAACGAAATTAAATCAGATGCGATAGGAACCGATGGAATATCGATAAAAATGATTAAATTATGTACTCCTCACATAAACCAGTATATTTTACATATCATTAATTGTTGCATTGAAAAACCATACTTTCCATCCAATTGGAAATGCGGGCTAGTAAAACCTTTTCCCAAAGTTAACAATCCCGAATTTTACTCAGACCTGCGCCCAATTACTATTTTACCTGCACTCTCAAAAATTCTCTATAAACAAATTTATAGTTTTTTTAATGACAATTATATTTTTAATAAGAATCAATCAGGATTTAGAAAATCATACGGTACAGTTACAGCATTGGCCCACGTAGTCGACGATCTATTCAGAGCTTGGGATGACAATAAAATAACAGCAATGATCCTACTAGACTACTCAAAAGCTTTTGATAAGTTAGACCAACAATTATTATATTCTAAATTAAAATATTATGGATTTGACAATAAGTCAGCAGATCTTATTCACTGGTACTCTACAAAAAGAAGACAAATGGTTGAGGTTGAGAACAGACAGTCAACATCATCATTCCTTTTGACTGGTTTACCCCAGGAATCAATTTTGTCTCCTCTTCTCTTCTTGATTTATACAAACTCTATTTTAGATAGCATTGCTGATGTTGAAGCTCATGCATTTGCCGATGATTTAGGGTTGTATACATCGTTTACATCAGCCGATCTACAGATGGCTATCACGTCTTTGCAAAGCAATCTTGATACAATTTATGACTTATCAAAAAAACATAATCTATCTTTAAACCCGTCAAAATGCACAGTCATATTATTTGGTTCAAAGAAAAATAGGGAAATAAACGCCCAAATCGATTTTCATATAAACAATCAACCTATTGAAATAAAACAATCAACCTATTGAAATAAAACAATCAACAAAATATCTAGGCATAGCTTTAGACTCGCAGCTAAAATTTAGTCTACAAGTAAATATGGTATTACAAAAAACCTATGGTGCACTTAAACTGCTCTATGCTAATAACGACTCACTGAGCCAAAATGTTAAAAAAAAACTTTGCGAATCATTAGTATTGTCTCACCTTAGTTATTGCAATTTTGTCTACGGTTTTGCTCTGGATTGCATAGATAAATCGCGTTTACAGAAAGTGCAGAATTATTGTTGTAGACTGATTTTTGGGCTGCGCAAATATGACAGAGTTTCAGCAAAAATTAAACAACTGCGATGGCTGAACATTGATTCTCGCAGAAAACTCCAGTGCCTTAATTTAACTCATAAAATAATCAAAACATTGACTCCTGATTATCTTAGCAATAAATTTATTCACAGGTATAAAATTCATAACCAGCATACTCGATCAAAAAATTTATTACAAATAAAAAAACATAAAACGGCTTTTTTTAAGAAATCCTTTTCAAATAATGCAGTTAAATTATATAATGCTTTGCCAAATGATTTATAGAACACAAGCATAAAATTATTTAAGAACAAATGCAAAAAATATTTACTAGAAACCACTTAAAACAAAATTATAACTTTTCTTATACAACTGTTATTTTATGCCATTACGATTTCTATCTTATTACGATTTTTTCTCTCGTTTTTCTGCTCCTTTCTACGTTCGTTTTAATACATATACTCTTTTCAATATCCTTTTTATCTCTTAAATTTGTTATAACTAATAAGCTGATAATCAACATTAATTTTATAATAATCTAAGCACAAATAATGTAAACTATTGCACAAATGTAAAACAATGTTTTTTTATATTTAATTTATAAGGTTGTATAGAGTTAAGTGGTAGAATAGCTCTTTGCTAAAATTCGCTCTATATTTCCTTTTATATTTTAATAAAGCCGATTTATTATTATTATTATTATTATATTGGTAATAAGACACACATATTGGTATAGTTTATCCAAAACCACTTGAATAGGCGTGGTCAACGCACTTTTCAAATTTTCAAGAATTCTCTTCATGGGCGTACAGGTGTGAGTCGGGAAGTTAAAAGCAACATTAAATAAGATATTTTACTAGGTTCGTTCATATAATGACGTTCTTTTGAGTTTTCCCTGGTAAAATCGTAAAAATAATTCCTATCCAAGTTGGTCTAGTTATACTTTTGTTATGATTCTTATTCCTATGTTGATTTTAAATTACGGATCATATTGATTTTTATGATTTATTTTTTGAAGTTATACTTCTATTCGAACACCCTGTAGAAAAAGATTGTGTATAGTTAAATGGGAAAAATCATTGCATATGTAATGGTGAGTAAGAGAGAGACAGAAACACTTATAAGGTATATTGGTCGGTAAAAACAAAGATAAAATATATACCACATGTTATTAGTCACAACTATAAGTTATTTGAATACCGTTTAAACATTCAGTACATTGAAAAGGGATAGATATACAAAAAACAGTCTGAACTAAATATGAATATCATAGTGACGGACCACATGATTATTTGACAGATTATTTTATAATTCTGTCACGTAAGTATACATATAAAGTTTAGCATTTTATATTAATAATAATATTCAGTAATGAGTATTGTATTGTATTTTACCAATAGTGGAGGAAATAAAGCACCAAAACCTCCGAATTTTGTAACGTAAAATGGATCGGAATGCGTTTTTTTTTGCATTGGATTCGTTAAAGTATCAGGAAATTTGTCGCTATATTTATTAATGTAAAAATGGAAATTGCATTTCTGGATTCGAAAAGTACATTCAGACAATAGAGAGAAAACTTACAACTCGGTAAGTATTGCTGAAAATGGGTTCAATTTATATACTCGGGGTTTTTGGAGTCGCTGAACACTAATATTACGATTCCAAAAGTCTCCGCGGCACTTGGTGTCTAGGGTATTTACCTCTTCTCCTGGTATTTTATGTAAATTCTGAATGAAATCAGTGCACACTTGGTACTCGGTGGTTTTTTTGAGTCGCTAAATACGATTATAATAGAATGTGCACACGGTACTAGGAGGTTTTTGGAGTCGCTTACCACGGATATGATATAGAAGTATAACTTCTGCCGGCAGTCCCACTGACTGCCACAATAGTTTTTTTTTTACAATCATTTTGAAATCTGTAAATATTTCGACCATCCTCGTATATTTTTCGAAAAAAATTGCATTTTTGAATCATTTTAATAGTTTATTATTAAAATTTGATAATATTTTTAACAAAAAACCAAAATTTTCATCAAAAATTAGTAAATGTCGATCGATGAGGTTTGAATCTAAAACGATTCCATTAGAAACGAAGAATTATACACAGATTCTAAATTTTGACCACAGATTATATACTACTAAAGATTGGCAACTCTAGCCTTCCCTTTAAAACACCTTTCACTAGTGACGCTCGCGACCTGAGGTTGTACTAAGAGGCTCAATGGCACCAATTTTGAAATTAGCTTTAATTCAGTTCTAAATGAAACCGTTTGGGCAAAAGTGGTAAGACTTTAATTTTTTGTGTTTACGTTTTAATCTTGCAACGAGTCGACATATATGTTGGTTAAATACCTTCAAGTCGACGGTTTATATATATATATATATATATATATATATATATATATATATATATATTTTGAGAAGATATTAGTTACTATGCTATATTAAATAAGAATGTAGAAGGAAAATCTAATGGAAAATAGAGAAAGGAAATTTTTCTTATTTCGGGTCAGAGCGCAAATGTAGTAACATTGGGATTGATTATCATCATCTTCTTCATAATTCCTAAAAAAAGGAAAAAGGAAATAGAATAAAAAAAAAAAATACAAATACATTTCAAAGATTTTTATTTAAAGATTCAAAATGATTAATCTACATTATATAAAGTGTCAATAATTATGAAATTGATAAATGGGAAAAGTAGATAATTAAAAGCTTATAAAATTGCCAATACATTAGTAATTAAACATTAATTTTAAATGAATTAGGGGTGTAAGTAAATGAGAAAATTAAATTATAAAAATATCACAAATAGTTAAAATAAATATTAAAACTTCTACTTACTTTTAAAATATACAAATTTACCAACCATATTCTAATTTATTAATAGTTCAAATGCCAAATGAAATATTCTGAAAAAGAGAAAATTATTAGTTTGTAATGCTAGTAAATTTTATAAGAATAAAAAAGAATAATCATTGTTTTAAATTGTAATATTGAATCAAGAATTAGATTTTGTTAGTAATTTTATTTAAATAAAGAATTAGTAGGCGATTAAGTGATAAGATGGATAGATTTTAGTTTGTTGAATTTTTCAGTTGTTTCTTTGTTGATTTGATAGAATCTCTCTTGTTTTCTGATTGTTGAAATGGAAGTTGTATTAAAAATTTGCTCCGTAGAAATTTTGAGTTTTTTTTTGAAAGTATTGATAAAAGAAAGTATTAAATCAGTTTAAAGTATAAAGATTATCTCAAGGTAACCAGAGAAAGCAATTGGTAAGAGAAATTTATATGATTTTATGAAGAAATAGATATTTCAATTGGGGGGTTGAGCAGTATATGGTATAACTGCATTTTAATTGAGTTAATGAAGATTAAATTAATATTTAACAAGAAAGAAAGTCATAATTACACTTACCAGAGAAAATAGCAGCAATTTATCGCTTGGCTTGAAGAGGAATTGATTGTTTGATCTCTACAAAGTTTCCTGAAATCTTTGCTGTACCGGGGGAAGAAAGTAGATTGTCCTGAGAACTGAATCCTGGTTCCAGAAGAGGAGTGAAGCTTCATACAAATGGTAACAACTTTGCACTCGATTCAATAAAGAGTTTTTATGTGTTTGATTATTGTAATTTTGATGAACATTTTTATTTCACTGTTTTATGTATTTAACTAAATTATTATTATTCACTTTTTGATAAGTTTAATTCAAATTGTTTAGTAACTCAAGTCAGAATACTTCATTTTATATATTTGATGCATATTTGGGTTTATCAACGGTATCTTTGAAGTTTGACACATTTTGAATTAGAAAGGTTAGAAATTTATATACAATTCATGCCTAGAAAACATCGTTGGTCTAGGATAGTGCGGTTTTACAGTCATTTTATTGCAAATTTGTGTATTAACTGATTTTGAATCTAGTTTGGTTGCATATTTGAACTCTGACCTTGACATAAGGGAATAGCCGGTAGCATATTTAATTAATCATATTGGAAAATAATTACATTGAGTTAATTCTTACCTATTCACTATTTATATTTAAAATTCAAAATTAATTAAAGGTAAGGAATATTTTATAACATAATGATTGATATAATCAAAACAAAGTATAATTCATACACTCACACTCATATATGTTATAAATTTTGGCGCCCAACGTGGGGCTCTAAACAATCAAAATTAGAGCCTATTCTAAGAATTAAAACTTGAGAATTTTGTTAAAATTGTTGTTTCAGTATTTCGCTCTAAACAATCAAAATTAGAGCCTTTTTAAAGAATAGAAACTTTAGGATTTTCAGATATTAAAAACACTAGTCAAGAAAACTTTGTTTGGTAAATTTTTTTTTGAGATTTATTTGCTTGATTCTGATTGATCAGAATAATAAAATAATTAAAAGACATTTGCTTGGTAAATCTTTATTAAGATAAAGGTATTATAAATAAAAATTTTTTTTAAACATTAGTTATATTTATCTTGATAAAATAAATTGTAAATATGGATGGAAAAATGAGATTGAGAGATGGTAAGATAGTAGGAGATGAGAGTGAAAGTAGTGATGGAGGAGAGATTGAGATGGAAAGTGTGGCGGTACAAGTACATGAAGAGAGAGTGTTAGGAGCCGGAGATTATCGAGTGGAAGAGCTGATTCAAACCGGACAGACACAGGAAGAAGCAGAGATAGAAGAAGGAGAGAATTTAATAGAGATAGGGGGAGAACAGGATCGAACTATGATAGAAATAGAGACAGAGACAACTGCTGGTGGAAATGAACAAGAAGAACTGGTGGTACAAGAAAAACCAAGAAAAAAAAGTCAACCTGATATGAACAGCATACTTGAAATCCTTATGATGAGATTTGATCAGCAGGATAAGAAATTGGAAGAGTCTAATAAAAGCAGAAAAGAAGATAATATGAAGATGAAAGAAGAAATAAATAAGAAATTGGATGAGACGAATAAAAGATTTGATCAGCAAGATAAGAAATTGGATCAACAAAAAGAAGATATAGAAAAGAAGCTGGATCAGCAGAAAGTCGATATTAAAGAAGAAATAAATAAAAAATTGCATGAAATAAAAGAAGATAACAAGATATTTAGAAATGAAATTAATAGCATAAAAGAAGACAATTCAAAAATAAGAGAAGAAGTTAAAACTATGAAAAAGGAATTTGACAAGAAAATTGAACAGCAAAACAAGAAATTAAGAACTGAAATACAGGATACTGGAGTAAAAATTAAAGGGGAAATTGAAAAAGGTATGGAAATTAAAATTAAAGAAGTAGAAAAATCAATTAAAGAAAATTTACCAGAGGAAATAGAACATGGAATCAATAAACATACTGATGTCATAAAAAAAGATATAGAACAAATACGATTACAAGAGCAAATTTATGAAGAGGTAGTGGACAATTTAAAAATTAACTTAGGAAAAGAATTTGAAAGACTAGAGGGAGAAGTAGAAAAACAAAAAGGAGTTTGTAGTAAGAATCAAGAATTAACCAAGTATAAATTAAATAAGGAAATGGAAGATATGCAAAAGAAGTTACAAGAAATTATGGATAATAATGTCAGAGGAAATATGGTGGGAGTTCTTCCTAATATGATGTCACACTACAACAATACCGGAATTAAATATGATGGAAACATTAATCATATACATCCAAAAGTATTTGTGAATATAATTAAAAGTAAAACAAAACATATTAGTGACTTCTCGGAGAAAAAACTGTTGATCCGTGATATGTCAACAGGACATCCTTTACTATGGTTCTGCAATAAAGAAAATCAAATGTCGTCAATAAAAGATTTCGAAGAGCAATTTTGTAGATATTTCTGGGGGGAAATCCAACAAGCTACTTTTAGAGAAAAACTGTATTTTGGAAAATATGACTATAATAAAGGAAAAAATTTTAATGCATATGCAATGCAACTATATAATAATGCACAATATTTGGAACCTGCGATGAGGGAAGAGGAAATTGTTTTGTATGTGGCGAGACAGAACAAACATGAAATGACGGAAACAATAGCAATACATAACATTAAAACAATGGAACAGTTATCAAATTACTTACAGAGACTAGAACGAAGTCTAATGAATGAAAGTAGAACGAATGGGAATGAAAGATTTAATGATAGAAATAGATATGATAATAGGAATTCTGGAGGTAATAGATTTAATGAAAGGAATCGAAATGAGAATAGGAATGATGGTAATTACAGATTTAATAATAGGAATAGGGAATTTAATAGGGGATATAGTAATTTTAATAGGAATGAAACAAGAGCAAATGAATATAGGAATGATAATAGTAATGGTAGAAATGGGGAAAATAGGAATTTTGATAGGAGAAATAGGGATTTTTCAAATAACAATAATTATGATAGGAATAGGGGGACAGGTAATAGATGGAATAGAAATGAAGATAATCGTAATGTAGGTAATCAAAATAATGAATGGAGAGAGAGAGGTGAGAATAATAGACAGGTGAATGTTATTAATGCAAATCAGGGTGATGTGACTGGTCAAGGCCAGGTACAGAACGTGGATTTTGCCTAAGTCGCTTCCACGTGCGTAATATCATCTACTCTTCTAGGTATGAACATCCTAGAGAATTTCTTGTTAATGATGATGAAATTAAAGTCAATGAACTTAGGAGGTTAATTTTTATAGAGGGGGTTTTCCAAAATATTAAATGCCAAATTATGATAGATACTGGTTCAGAGGTTACTTTAATTAGTCAAAAAATAGTGTCACAAGTTAAACAGGATGATATTATGATGATAAAAACAAATAAATTATCATTAGTGGGAGCGAATAATAAAAAATTATATGATACCAACAACATGATTATGGGAGAAATACTAATAGGTATTAAGAAATATAAAATCCAAATGTTACTTATTCAAAATTTAAATTATGACATTATATTAGGTTCAGATGAATTGAATAATCATAAAATAGTAATAGATTATGAAGAAGAATGTTTGAAATGGGAACAACAGAGAATACCATTTACCTTAGGAAATAATATAAACCAGGAAGCTGATCCGAATAGACAGTATAATAATATTGCCAAGTTGGATTATAATGAGTTAGAAGGAAACTGTGGACAACATCAAAAAGAAGTGGAAATGTTGTGTAAAAAGTATTGTAAACTATTTAATGAAGAAACGTGTATAGCATCAAATTATACTCACAAGTTGAAGATGAACAAGGAGATTAAGAATTTTAAGATTAAGACTTATCCCATTCCATATAAGTTAAAGGATGAAGTATATCAGGAATTAAGTAAAATGATGAAAGATGGAATTATAGAAAGGTCAGATTCACCATATATTAATGCAATTACGTGTGTTAGAAAAAAGTCAGGGGAAATTAGATTATGTTTGGATGCTAGGAATATAAATACTTACACAGTAAAACAATATGAAAGTCCTATGAATGTAGAGGGAATAATTGGCCGAATAACCAAGGCAAAAATATACTCAAAATTAGATCTTAAACACAGTTTCTGGCTAATTCCTTTAGAAAAAAATAGTAGACAATACACAGCTTTTATGGTGGATGGAATTGTATACCAATTTTGTGTTGTACCCTATGGTTTACAAAGTTCTTGTGCAGCATTAGTAAAAACGTTACATACTATTTTAAATAAACATGAATCATTCATACTACATTATATTGATGATATTTTGGTGTATTCGGAAAATGAAGAAATACATAAAGAACATTTGGAAATAACTTTAAAGGAATTGGAAACAGCGGGTTTGAAATTAAACGTAGAAAAATGTAAATTTTACCAACAAGAAATAAAATATTTAGGATATGTTTTAAATACTACAGGGGTAAGCATGGATCCAGAAAGAGTACAAGCGATTATGAATTATCAAACACCCAGGAACTTAAAAACATTAAGAGGATTCCTTGGAATTTTAAACTACTACAAGAGATTGATTCCGGATTTATCGAGCAAAGAAGTTCCCTTAATTGAACTATTAAAAAAGGATGTTAAATGGAAATGGACACCAGAACGAGAACAAGCTTTCAAAGAACTGAAACAAATTTTCACCAATAACTTAAAAGTATATCATCCACAGTATGATAAACCTTTTGTACTAAGAACTGATGCATCTATAGATAGGTTAGCAGGAGTGCTGATACAAATTCAAGAAGAAGGAGAAGTGCCCATTAGTTTTGTTTCAAGAGTTACGAAAAATAGTGAAAAAAAATACACTGTAACGGAATTGGAAATGGCGAGTGTTGTGTTTTGTATAACAAAATTAAGATTTTTCTTACTAGGGGCTAGATTTGTGGTAGAAAGTGATCACAATGCGTTGACTGCAATGTTAAAGAATCGATATGCAAATAATAGGGTACACAGATGGCTATTATTACTGCAAGAATATGATTTTGAAATTAAATACATACCCGGAAAGAACAACATCATAGCTGATGCATTAAGTAGAGAAGTGGAAGAGCAAGGGGATCATACTAAATTTAAAATTGGGATTAATAAGTTATTGAACAAAAAGGGGTTGTATAGTTTAGAAAGCATTATTCAAGATCAGAGATATTTAAGTGAAATAGAAAAGAGAAGAACTTTTGTAGTAGATAACATCATATATAAGAAGCTAGAAAACTGGGATGCCTATGTAATAACATCAGACTATGCTAAAGACATTTTATTCAATTTACATCAGGAATATGGACATATTGGGGTAAGGAAGTTATGGATGCTATTTAGAGAGAATTTTTATGCAAAGAATGATTTAACTAAAACTAAAGAAATTTGTAAAGCTTGTACAATGTGCCAATTGGCAAAAGAAAAAAATTTTCATAATATTAATACAAATAAACCAATAATCACTCAGAGACCTCTACAAATAGTAGCTATGGATTTCATAAGCAACCTAGTGCCAAGTATTCAAGGGAAGAAACATATTTTGGTAATGGTGGATGTGTTTACTAAATATGTGCAGCTATATCCATGCTCAAGAACTAATACTAAGTTAGTAATTAAATGTTTAAAGAATTTCATACAAGTACATGGAAAACCAGAAAGAATCATCTTAGATCATGCTACCTATTTTGAGAATAATAA